>JAODAL010065960.1:0-17977 GCA_025379985.1 Phyllomedusa bahiana
GTTGGTAGACCCCGGGTTCCTGCTGAATAAGAGTAAAAAAAACTTCTATTCAATAAATCTTAAGTCTCCAAGACCATGACAACGATCCAGTGATTGGTCCTGAAGTTAGTACCCTTGTCAAAAAAACACTCCAATTCTTTGGGGCTTGTGAACAGTCAAGGGCTGAACAAACATGAAACAGTAGTTTGCAACTTTGCCTTTATGCTGAGGGAAAAAAAAGATCACATGTGCAGTACACTTTTTTTTTTTTATTTGCCCAACATGTGGGGAGCAAGTGTGTCGTTTGTGTTGGACATTTAAAAATGCTGGGCCCCCCCCCTGGTTAAAGTAGGGGTGTCACTAATAGGTTTTAACCCCACATTGTGTACCCACCGAAACAAAATTTTTATGGCACACTTTTGTATGCCTTATTATATAAAATTGTATACCGGCAACCACCCCCTCATGCCCTGAGGTTTATGAGGATTGTTTCTTTGGTTACTTTGCACGTGCAATCTCCCCACTTTACTGGGGTTTTTTTCTGCTGTGGTGTAAAAGGTGTTAAAGTGGTGTCGTTTTTAATCTTGCTCTGAAAATTAGGGTACATGTGATTAGGGTCCTTTCCTTTAAGTAGAGGAGGTCCAGTCAAATTTTGGGGAGGAATTAAAGTTGGTCTTTCTTTTTCCTAAAAAATCCTTTCCCTCTAAAGCCCTTTTTTTTTACTATTTTGGTTTTTTATACCTTGACCATGATGATGACGGGGTGCGTTTTGTGTGAATTAAAAGCGGGGGATCATTTTTCCTCCGAGCTTGCACACTGATAAATCTGGAAAAATAAGGAAAAGGTGGATAAGATACATCTTTTGTATCTATTGTAGCCTTAGTCTGCACATTTTTCTTGCATACCATGTGGTAGTTTGGATACTACTGGATTAACACTATGGGCCATGAAACTGTATGAAACTGTTTAGGTCTAAAACTCACTCTTTTGCCCATAGTAACCAATGGGTAAAAAAGGAAGTTTTAGACCTAAACAGGTTCATACAGTACCTTATGACTGTTTCAAGTAAATCATCTGACGGTAACTACTTTTGGGGCCTTCTAATTTTTTAGTAGGGGACCCAGATACTCGAGCTTGCGCTTACCTTTGCTAGTAATCTTGGGAAATTCTTGAAATCTCTTAAATATGGCACTTACTATAGTTTCAGAACTGCCATAGGTATATTTAAGTCTTCCCCGTGCTGTAGCAAGACCTTTCTTTTAGTGGCCTACACTGCTCACAATGTCTTTACCCATTCTGCAGATTCTGGGCCTAACAAGTTCACAAGCAAGTCAAGTTCTTCCTTGGCGGTGAGGTTAACATAGTTGATTACTGCTTCAAAGGTTGATAAAAAAAGCTTTTAACTTTTTAAACAATTGTCAAACTTTGAGATTTCTAATGTTAATCACTCCTGCTTTTCTTATAAACTGGCAAAGTCGACCCTGCTAAAACTCCCACCCCCTTTTTTGCTCGAGTATATTTTGGTGGCCCTTTTGGGGCATATAAATTCTCTTGGGAAATAAGGTGAAATAAATCAGGGCAAAATTATGTAGCAAATTAAAAGGGTTTAATTGGTTTTTAAATCCCCCCGGGGGATCTGCCAGCTGGATGCTGTTTGGGTTTCCTTTGTCCTTGGTGAAAGGGGAAAAATCCATTTTCTGGGTAGGTACATTTTGGGGGTGGTAGGGTTTAAAAATTTGGGATTTGAAACTTTTTAAATTAAAAGTTTTTTGTTTTTTTTGAGTTAAGTTTTTGGGGGCTAACAAAAGGTAAAAAGACAAAGATTTTTTTTTTAAAAGTTGTTTACATTTCCGGGGGAGCTAGGCATTCCACTTTTTTTGGAAGGATATAGCTCGTATTTTTGGGCTAATTTCTCATTCAAAGGGCTTAGGGCGACATTATGAATTTGAATGCGTACTTTTTTTTTTAAAATGGCGCCCACACCCCCATTCCCAAAAAGATATAAAGAGTGAAAAATACACTCGCAAATTTGGGAAATTCATACATGTCGCCCTTTTTACAGTTTTTTCTCTCACCTAGCTCTGCGAAACATATCAAATCAGAGTATTCGGGATTTATGTCTGTGCAGACAGTATCTGAAGCAGGACAAATTAAAATTGGCTTTTTAACTTTGCTGTGTCTTTTTGGGGGGTTTGGAAGAGCTGCGAAATGTTTAAAAACCTTTTCCAGTATCTCAGATTGTCAAGAACTCCTCTCTATTTGTTTTCAAATTTTCTCCAAATTTTCTAAAGGTTTTAAAAATCCCACATTTAGACCATACAATTTGTTCCTCAATAAATGTGGACTCTGCTTCCTGTACATCTGAGTCTTTGCAAACAGGAAGCTTTTTGCTTAGGTCCAGCAACAAAGGAATCCACAGAGCCTTTTGTGGACATGTCATTTTCTGCTCAGGTGGTACTGTCCCTTTAAAACAGGACTGCAGCTTAGCTCACTGTGATTGAGAAGCCACATGATGGTTAAGATGTTGGACAGCTCTATGCTTGCTTTCTGACTATGTGTAACATGCAAACACTGCATATTTAGATTTTTTTTATTTCATTGACACACAAGTCCCCCAAAGATTTTAGCAGCAACTCTGTCAATAAGGTAATCGAACTCCTAATTCATTCCCCTCTTCACCAGTTGCATGTGGGGTTCCGTAGGAACATCAATGGGAAGCTTTAGGGGATTTTATTGACTTTAACCCTTTAAGATAAAATATAGAATAAAAAAATATATTTTTCTCCAGCTTTTTTTAAAAATGTCGCTCCACATTTGAGATACAGCAAAAGACCTGTTTACCCTTTTAACAGGAGGTGTAACAAAACAACAAGGGGAATTAAATTTATCAATTTCCTTCATATCATATAAAATGCCACAGGCCCATACAAACTTTATATACCAGATATAATATTTAAAAAACCTAAATACAATACAAATTTTTCAATTTGAAACCCGGGTAAAGAACCAAGACGTCTTTTTGCCTATTAAAATAAAAAACAGAGTTTCACTTTAATTTTTTTCCGAGAACTATATAAAAGAAAGGGGCCTGATTGATTACTAGGGGCAACAAACACTGTTTTCATAAATGAGACCCAAAGTGTTTTTTTTCCAGGGGGGGAGGGGGTTCCAGCTATATCTTCCGGCGGGTGTTTTAGAAGTACGTGCTAGCCGTACTTGTAAGTTGAGGGGGGGTGCGGCCCCATTCAATACACATTGGGGGAGATGGACATAATTCATAGCTCTCTATGAGAGCTATGATTTGCCGTAATTGTGGGGTGTATTTTGGGCGTATTACAATGCAATTACGCAACAAAATATGCCCCACCATTATGCCATGTGAACATACCCTTAAATAAATAATAAATAATGCTTATTGATGTGTTTCTTGGGTCCATGGCTTTATTTTCAAAACACACCGAGCCTCATTTCTAAATACTGCCTAACAGTAATATTGTCAGTGTTGCCCACAGCAACCAATCAGAGCTCAGCTTACATTTACTATACTGCTTTGGAAAAAAAAAGAGCTCTTATTGGTTGCTATGAGCAACAAAGACAGCCTTACTGTAGGACAGTTTTCATAAATGAGGCATCATTTTTCTTTGTTGCATTAACAGCTCCACTTACATGTGTGAAATGGTTTTTCAGTCACAGAAAGTCCTACAACAAATCTTCCACAAGTGAATCTTTTACCTTTATGTTCACTCCTGTGCAGGGCCATTCCTGGGCTAAATTGCACTCAGAGCAGGGTGAAGAAATTTAACCCCCCGCATAACATAATGTGTCATGATGCGACATAGTGCATCACCACCAATCAAAGTGAAAAATATACAGACAGCTTTAATACAATTTGCTACATATAAAACTACTAAATAATAGTCATACAGCTACCAAATGACACTGCTACACAAAACCAGAATCCCAGGCTAATAGTACCAATGTCCTCCTAAGACCACATATCACCAGCACATAGTGACTGAATAATACTTCAAGACCATAACCATGTATCACCAGCACATAGTGACTGAATAATACCGCCACACCATGACCACATATCATCACCACATAGTGACAGAGTACCGCCACATTGTGACCACATAGTGACTGTACAATACCACCACATAGTGACCGAATAATACTGGAAAACTATGACCACATATCACCAATACATAGTAGACATCTCTGAAAAGTTGTACAGTGCTCACCGAGCGCTGTACATACAAGGGAGAAGGTAGGAGGGTTTTTAAAACCCGGAAGGCCGGGGCCCCTTTGGGCCCTGCTCCTATGTTACTCCACAAAACTGCACCAAAAACTGTCTCCTGTCTTCATTATATGAACAAGGCCTAATACAAATTTACCAAATTTAGCAGGCCATTGTAACTCAGTTTCATAAGAACCCCCCCCCCCCCCCACCCCAACAAAAAAACACTTTCTTGCTGATTATCTTACACATACCTGACAATATTTAGAATGTTAAAGTGTGGATATTTTAGCATGTGAACAGCTGGAAATGCTTGACCACTTTTGGGTGGAGTATGAACAAGCTCAGCCCATTTTATAAACCAGTTTGCTAGGACTGTAAGTAAGGATGTCTACACAGAAAATTAAACATTATAAAAACTATTTCCTAGCTTCTACACCAACACCCCATCTAACTCCTACAACAATATGTAATCTGTTTCTGCCCCAATAATTATACCTGTGGTGTTGAAAAGTGCCCGTAAACACTGTATCAAAAAAAAAAGTGTGCCAATCTCTACCCTAATCAGAAGCAGTGCCCCACAAGGTAATAGTGCCTAAATGGTGCCCTAATTTTATGCTTCAAAGTGAAATATATTTTCAAGGTGTAATTTTTACATGTGTATAATACAAGATATTAATTCCATACAGTAAATCAGAGTAACTGTGACGTAGAGCCTTGAGAAGTTTTTGTGATCTTGTCGTAGGGACGTTTCGGTTGACTTGGCCGGCGCCAGCACTTTCCTTGTCTCTCTCCTACTATACACAGTGATTCCTTGGCCCATTCCTCGCTGGTCTCTAATACTTCCCCTATTCACCATTATAGGCTGCAAGTACCATTATGTTACCTACCGTGTACTTACACATTCCATACCTAATCTCTGACCTTAATACCTCACGCGATCTGCATGAATAAGGTCGCCAAGTCAACCGAAACGTCCCTACGACAAGATCACAAAAACTTCTCAAGGCGGCACATCACAGTTACTCTAATTTACTGTATGGAATTCATATCTTGTATTATACACATGTAAAAATTACACATTAAAAATTTATTTCACCTTGAAGCATAAAATCCTTTAGTGTGCTGTGGAGTTATATATTTGTATCACTATACTGGTTGCAATACTCTTTCCATATGCACCTACTATCCACCGAGTACTATACGGTTAAATGCACTCATAAATGGTGCCCTATACAATAATAGTGTTAGAACAGTGCTTTATGAAATTAAAGGGGTTGTCTCGCTACATTGATTGGGTTTTAATTAAAAGATCTTAAAAAAACAAGCAGCTTTGCAATATATGTTCATTACAAAAGTCCTACTGATTTTGAGTTATCCCTGGTAGTAGGAGTGCATCAGCTCCTCAAATCACTATAGCCACCGACCTGTTGATTTTTCTCTCACTGGCTACCAGTGCTGGTGATGTCAGCAGCTACACAATGCAGGTTGGAGCACAGAGCCCCTCCTGCACAGCATGAGGCCACTTGTGATGCTTCTGTAGTGGAGGGAGGGGGAGAGCTCTACTCCCAGCTTCTGTGTAGCTGTGCTGCCTGGATTAACCCTGTGTGTGCCTGCTCCCTCCTGTTCTCTACACAGATTGAGGAGAGCAGAGGTGAGGCTGATCTGTGATCAGTACGATGTGACAGAAGTGAAGTGTGTAACTATAATCATGATGTGTCTGTGGAGCTTTGACTATACTAATAGAACAGATCAGGGGGGCATGTGAACGGTTTATATCCCTTCCTGCTCTGCTGATGGGAGGTCAGCACAGAACAGTGTTTGTTGTTGCTTGAGATGTCCGTGGAGACAGGGGGGTATAGGAACCCTTACATCCCCCTCCCACGTCCCCCCCCCCCCCACTCTGCTGTATTAGCATACAAAGCTCCACAGACTTCTCTGCACAGTGCAGCTGATTCAGCAGTGAACAGCAGATCTAGGCAGGCACACACAAGGTTAACCCTGGCAGCAAACCCCCTCGCCCTCCACCTGCTGTATAGAAGTTACTGCAGTCGGAGGAGGAGAGCTGTCTGTGTGCTTTCTGCTACTCTGGATTTCCATGATTTAGGACGGGCACAGAAAGGTTTATTACTTCTTTCATCCACTGTAAGTAGTGGATGAGGTACAACTTTCAGCAGGAGGCACAGGGCAGTAAACGCTCATGTAGTTTGAATAGAACACAATCCCAATGCTAAGTCTGAATGACTGAGAGTTAGAATCGGGAGCAAGCACCAGGGTGATGACATAGCTGCAGGGAGGGTGGAGGAGAAGAGGCAGACAAGAATCACGCCCCTAAATTTCCAAAAATCCTTTTGGGGGCCAGACCACACTGAGTAGGCAAAAAACCCTATAGGGGGAGACAACCCCTTTAATTCCCAAACCCTTTGGGACCCCCCAAAATTGAAAATTGTTCCATTTAACTCCCCTCACAAAACAGGGGCCCCCCATTTGGGCCACACTGTTAATATTTAGCCCCATTTGTTCTCCCCACACCCAAGGGGTGTTTTTTTTTCATACCCAACATAGTAGTTATACCCACTCCCTCCCCCCATAGAGTTCCATAGTTAGTATGATTGAAAAAAGACATATGTCCATTCAGTTCAAAACACCCCCTACACAGACATACACTGATAATGGACCTCCTTGCTAATCAAAAAAATAATAAAAAATCCCCTAATCTTTTACTTCTCTCCTGTGCTGTCATTACCAAATTTTGGGTTTGACCCCGTGCAGAAAAAACAGCAAACCCCTTTTTTCTGTACCTTTCCCCAGTTCATTTTTTTTTTTTATGCTTGCATAACAATTTCAAATGGAGCAAAAAAAAAGACACTTTTTTTTTTAATTTTTTAAAAAGGGCATATTTTAAAGTCAGCTGGGGGTAAAGGAGCGATGAACCCAGAATTCACTGCAAGGTCCCGGAATTTTTGGACGGGTTTAATTAGCAAAAAGGGCCCGGGTGCCAACATTTTGCTAAAAATTAAGACAATACAAAATTACAAGTCCTGCGTTAAAACCAAGTGAAAAAAGATCCCAAACTAAATTTTTCCAACTGTTCTTGGCATTAGAAAATATTTTAATAAAAAAAATTATTTACCCCCACACAAAACTTTTTCCCTTTTTTTTGATTAACCCCAAAATTTTTTTGCCCCATATACCCCAAAAAATAGGTTCAATATATGAAAAAACAAGCAGAGAATGAATGGCACCGAGAGATTCCCCCCTGCAATCCTTTGACATGGGGTTTAAGAAAATTTAAATTAATTTTTTTTTTTTGGGGGTACAAAAAAAATTCATTTTAAAAATTTTTTCTGTGGAATTGATATTGTGGGATGTAAAAAAGGGTGAATATATGTATATTATCAAATTGTCAATTTGTGTTATTCCCTTTTATCTTTTTTAGCAAATTATTCAATTTCCAAAGCAAAAATAAGTCCCCCGTTTATGGGAAATCATGGTGATAAAGAGACCAAGAAAATCAGGATGGGTGTTTTAAATTTTGGGAAAAGAAAGAGAAAAAAAAGAAACAAGTTCAAAAGTAGTAGAAGTCAAAAAGTAAAAGAATAGCACTAAAAAGGCACCAGAGACCTAGAAAACTCTTCCCTAAACTTTAAATGGGATAATGCATTTTTTAGGAACAAATCCATGATTTAACATCCACAAATCCCCCCTATACCTTTTGAGGAGGAAAAACCCCCCCCTAGAACTATATTAAAAGGGTTCCCACTTAAACCCGGCAGAACTCTCTTCTCTACTGAAAGTGGTTAAACACCATAAAACATCTGTCAGCAGATGTGCTACTCTCTCTTATAGAGGTATTTCTGACTTGGTTTAAATCCCCAATCACAAGAAAAAAAAAAATTCCCATATTTTTTGAAAACGGGTTTTGGTCAAAAAAATCCCCTTTTTCTGTCCCTAAAGGGCAAAAAAAAGGGTTTTTAAAACCTAAACATTTTTTTTTACAAGTGGCCCCAAAAATCCAGCCCCCCAGGGTTTTACGCCCTTTAAATAGGGTTTTAAAATCCCCAAAAGTTCATGAAGAAAACCATTACAAAGTACAGTCACAAAGAACAAACAAACACATGCATTTTGGTTCACAAGTCCAACTAAACACACCCCTACCTACTCAACATATGATCGATCAGAGAGCCAATAAAATAAAAAACACCACGTGGTATACATTTAGCCAATAAAGAGTCACTCCTATATAATGGAAGTAAGTAGGTAAAAAAAGGAAAAAAACAAATTGGGGGAAAAAAAGTTTTCCCGTCCCCATGTTTTAACCATTTGGGGGATCTAGACCCGACCCTTTAAAACCCCAAAAAATTTGTTACCCCTTTAAAAATTTTTTTCCCGGGGAAAACCCCGGGCCCCGTATTGGGTTTGGGGAAAAATTTTCAAAACCATTTAAAAATAAAAGAAGATACCCTTTCCCCTGAATAAAAACCCGAAAAAATTGGGGATTCACTGCATTTTTTTTAACTATACCTGATATGGGAAAATTTTCCCGTTTTTTTTTGGGCATGGGGGAGAGAAAGCAAGTTTGGGTAACCCTTTACCTCCCCGAAACCCTTTTTTTAAAAAATCCTTGCCAAAATACAGGGTTTTTTTCCCATGTATTTAAAACAGCCACAGGAAGCTTTTGACCTCACTTTTCCCGGGCAGGCTGGGGTGGGGCTATTGCAGTGATTTCATATCAGCTCGCTTTTTCCCAGCTATTCCTTTTTACAGTGACATATGCAGGAGATTTAAAAAATGTAGTACATAAGGCTGCAGAGCTCTCAAGAGTGAAAGCTTCTCATTTAGCTATGTAAACAAACTCCATTGCTAGAGAAAAGACTCTGCAGGGAGTGACTCGCCACAGTCGAACTGACTAACAGGCGGCAGAGTTGGTAGGTGCTCCTCCTACTCTGAGGTTTGTGGCTGAGCCAAATAGCACACTAGGGCCCCAAGGGGTTATTTTCCCGCAGAATCTAGGATTTTTATTTTAAATTTTGTTTTCCCCCTGATAATTACCTGTTCTTGTGAATTGGAAAAAATTAAGATCTGCAAAAAAAAGTGAAATTTTAAAAATTACCTAAAACTTTTTTTTTAATTCCAATAAAAACCCCTAATGGGTAATAAACTTCCTTAATGCTGTTTTGAATACATTAAAGGGTGTAGTTTCTTAGATGAAGTCATTTGTGGAGGTATCTAAAATATAGGCCAATCAAAACCACATCAGAGTTGGACCCTAAAAAAAATGTATATTGCTAATTTTTTTTTGAAAATTAAAAAATTTACTCTAAATTTCTGACCCCTCCTAATGTGTAAAAAAAAAAGGCATTTAAAAAATGATGCCAACCTACAGTAGTCATATGGTTGATGCTAGTTAAAACTATTTTAGTGAATACTATCTGCCCCTTACACCAGAAATTTTTTAATTTTAAAAAAAGGTAAATTTTTTCCACGTACTTCGATATTTTTCACAAAAAAAAAAAGGACTTTTTAGACCAAAATTTCTTACTAACTTTAAGCACAATGTCTCACGAGAAAGCAATTTCTGAATCATATGGTAGGAAAAGTTCAAAAAAGTTTTCTCACATAATGACACATGCCAGATTTAAAAAATGGGCTCTGTCAGGACCCAAAAGGCTGCATCGGTAAGGGGTTAAAAATGGTAGGTAGGTGTGTGGAGAACCCTACACCATTAGTTGCTCCACTGAAGTTTAAATACATTCATAAATGCTCATCCATAAAACCTATCCAAATGATCTTTAACGTAATGTAGGCTGGGGGAGCTGTAGCAATGACTGCCACTAGGCTTATTTTCAGGGGGGGCCCCTTATATTTCTAAGCTTGAAAAAAATTGCACCAGGTCTTATTTTCAGGGGATGTCTTATTTTCGGGGAAACAGGTGTATGTGTCTAATATTACGAGTGTGGTGCGACACGCCGCCATAACGCCACCAGAATGCCTTCACATGTAAAAATGATGCAAAATGAGCTAGGACTCTGCGGTGCCACCTATAGGATGTAGCATTCCTCATTGATTCAAGGATGCTGGTGACACTACCTCTAATTTTGCTAAGCACATCACAAATTGCAGCAATATCCCTATAACTAAATATACCGTATTCATTCTTGGCATCACTTTGAATTTAGTATATGTATCCCATATGAATGCAATCATTTGACAGCTTTTAATGGAGCTTAGGCTGTAGTGATTTCTGTGTGCAATAAAAAGATTGTGTTTTAAGGAAAAATGCCAAAAAGTACACCAAATGTAAACACCAGAGAAACAAATGCGATGAGACACATACCAGTAGAGGAACATTAATATGAGCAAGCACAACAAAAGAGGTTATGTGTGGCGGAAGGGACAAAAAATTGACTATGCATAAGCTATAGAGAGAGGGAAATATTTATCAATGTCACAATGCATTAAGATAGCGTAATAGATGATTTTTCATGTGTTGAGCGGAATGTCTACGCAAGCTATTTTCATACTTTTTTTGGGGGGGGGGGTTATCACCATGAACAGCCTTTTTTCAGATTTTGCGGTTTTTGGACTGCGCGCTTACCGGGTGAATTAATCTGTTCAAAATTCAACATTTATTTTAACTACATAACACCAAGTTCCTTCCATCACATCTGGATCAGCAAGCAATGCCAGCATTTGGAGCCCAAGAGGTTTTTGGATAGAACAAATAGCTCCATCAAGATTGTATTGCTTTTCCTGCATTTATTTAAAAACAGGGACAAAATATGCTTTGTTGATCGCTCGATGGACAAAAAGACCGCCAGACAATGTAAATCTATGCGTTATTGACATCTGCCTAGGCCTAGTTGAGTGTTTAGAATGTATAATTAGAGTCTTTTTTATTCAATAGGTACAGGCATTTTTATCTCTCCTGGGACCCTTCTGCCCATTTCAGACGGGTGCTCAATCATTTGCTATATGCATGAGCAGTCACTAGAGCAATGTATGCACATGTGCTTGTAGAAGGTAATGTTTTATTATAGGGATTTCCATTATCTATAAAAGCCTCTTTGCTTCAGACCAATGGACATATTATGCTATTCCAGTGTATTAATAGTTATTGTGCTTCAGCAGAAAAGACAGGAAAAATAGCTCAATTTAGATCAAATATCTCAAGAGAGAAAGGGGGGATATTTCAGCGCGTTCTGAAACTGAAGATAACCTTTGTATTACATAGAAGAAAATGCATTCTTCATCTTGGGAATAGGAACATTGCTCCCTAATTGGTTTGTATACTAAAGAACGCATTTAAACCTGGAATATGCTCGGCATTGTAGGAGAGGGCTTTCAAACCACAAATTATCCCTCTAATCATTGTGATTTCCTTAAACTAGATTATGATGGACAAATATGTGACAATGGCTTTATATGATAATAGATTTCGACAGATCTTCTGTTTTGAGTATTTTCAGATTGTAATATAGTAAGAATAACCATTATTTATTATATAGGCCAACATATTTTACATTATAACTGGAAATGTTACAGAAAAGTAATCAAAAGAAATGAACAAATAAGGAGACAGAAAGAAAAAGGTTTCAGCTTGTGAGCGCTTACAGTCTGAATGGAATGAAAAGAGTGGCACAATGGGTCAAATATGAAAAAGGTAGGACAAGGCATTTTGGCATCACAAACAGAACTACGACCAAGAGGAGGAAGTGTGGCTTCAAGGATGCTGGCACTTGCTGTTTTATAGAATTTAAAGAGAACCTGTCACATAGATTATGCCCCACTTGCTGAGGTCAGTAAAAGCTAGTGTCAGACATGCTGTTTTCAGAGCTGTGTCCCTTATTCTGTAAGATGCTGTAGTTTAAGAGGATTTAGTGTTCAGCCAGAAAAGAATCATTCAGAGTCCGTTTTTTTTTTTCAAACCCCGCCTATCTGAGTCTAGCCCCGTCCACCTCAACTGATACACCTATTACTTTGAATAGGTAGAAACATGTGAATACCTGCCAGGTGGGTGGGGCTAGCCTTTGGTGGGTGGGGCTAACACCAGCTCATGCATATGATTTGAGCATTAAATCCTCTTAAACTACAGCATCTTACAGAATAAGGGGCACAGTGCTGGAAACAGCAGGTCTGACACTAGCCTGTGCTGTCCTCAGCAAGGGGGGCATAAACTGTGTGACAGGTTCTCTTTAAGGCCAGTGGACCCCTGAGCATGGCAGACCTGGAGTTTCTATTAACACATGTATCCTTGGGAAGGGCAGAAAGGTAGAGAGATAGAGGCAGAGTATAAGCGGCATGTACAGTAACTGTAAGGTGGGCCCCCAGAATCAACTCCATAGGTGGCTCCCAGAATGAAATTCCACTGGTGGGCACCAGGCACCACAGTCCGACACTGTTTAAGGTCCTGTACCAAAAATAGTTAGACACAGTGGACGTCATTTATTCAAATTGTCAAGCAATAAGTCTGTCTTGACCATAGCAACCAATCACAGCTCAGCTTTCATTATTGCAGAACAGTTTAAAAAAATGAAAGCTGAGCTCTGAGGGCTCTATGGGCTACAGAGACTTACTCTTAGACAGTTTTGATAAATGAGGCCCTTTATTTACAACACACGACACAATTTTATTCATCTCTATAGTAGGAACTATTGTGGGAGTCAAAGGGAGACATCTATGAAGAAAGGCGCTTCAAAGTGAATTATTGCGTCTTGTTTTCAGTGTGAAATGTGTCTGAATGTATGAAAGTGTTTTTTGTGGGATTATAAATGACGTCTAAAGTTCATTGCACCTTGCATGTGTGTTTGGCGCATTACAGAACTTTGGTTTATTAGTAATGCACCAAACTTGTAAAGGCTATAGATAGCCTGGAACTAAAAGAAAAGTCATTTGAATAGCAATAGAAACTATGGTACTAATCTTGCTTGGTGGACCACCGGTCCCAGCAATACCTGTGGTGTGCTGGCTCTTGCTCTATGTAGAATAAAGGGTGAGAGCAGCAAAAATACATTTCAAATTTAATGTATTAAAAACAACATCATCAGTGGGTTATTAATGTTTTAGATTCTATTAATTTTAAATACATTTATAGGAGATAGTTTTATATTTTTGGGATATTATATTTTTATATTAATTTTATATAACATTTTTTAGTAAATTTAAATAATTTAATTTTGTATAGTTTAATAATTATCAGAAATTACTTTTTACATTTTTTTCCCTAATATCAAATCTAGCTCCACTTCAACTCCTCAGGCTCAGGCAGACCACATTGAAATAGGTCTGCCTGTCCGAGCAGTAATGTGCCTAGTTTTGCCGACCCAAATTCATATACCCTGTTTCCCCGAAAATAAGACAGTGTCTTATATTCATTTTTGCTTATAAAGATGCTCTGAGTACTATTTTCAGTCTTATTTTTCCATGAGCAAGAATTCACATTTATTGTTGACAAAAAATTAACATTTATTAATAAACTGTAGTCCTGTCATCACAAACATAACAACCATATGTGATACATTTACCGATCCTGGTATTTATAAACAAAGACCGTCATCATCTTCTGGAACATCATCATAAGAGTATGTTCACACGGGGTAATTTCGGTGCGGGAGTACGCGCGTGTTACCGCGAGCTCCCGAAAGACACAATGTAATGTGGCGCATACTGTACGCTCTGCAATACATCGTGTGAACATACCCTAACTGTCCAAACCCTGAATTTCATGGTGAATTTCTTGTGACTCCATTTCTTTTAGAATCATTCTATCATTTCCAGCAAAAGCCCTTTTCTTAAATGAGCAGCTCTTGTCCAGATAGCCTCCCACACAAGGTAAAACCTATCCAAATGATCTTCTAACACTAATGTATGGCGTGGGGGAGCTGTAGCAATGACTGCCACTAGGTCTTATTTTCAGGGGAGGCCTTATATTTCTAAGCTTGAAACAAATTGCACTAGGTCTTATTTTCAGGGGATGTCTTATTTTCGGGGAAACAGGTGTATGTGTCTAATATTACGAGTGTGATGCGACACGCCCCCAAAAACGCCACCAAATTGCTTAAACATTTAAAGGAGCATTAAAATGTGTCGAGTCTTGTGAACAATGTGCCTAATCATTCATCTGGCACATTACACATCGCAGCCTGCTTACTTTTTCCCCATTTTATGCCAGAAAAGGGTGAAAAACACTTTCATACATGTCTCTCAAAGTGTTTATCAACAGCACTCCATGTGCCGTCATCTGCGGTGTCCCAGAGGTGGAAAAGGAGAGGATGGGACAATAGTAAAGACTATGATCATGATGGCCCTCACCCAACCCTTTGGATCACTACAGTGAATAGGGGGTCTGCTTGTATTGGATTAGCTGGTATTTCTCCAGGGTTCCACATGGGATGCTGTCTGTGAATAAGCCTCCCTGCCCTGATGGTGGTTGAGGTATCCTTGTTGTTGTACCAGAATGATAGACAGAAGGCAGAGTGGTGCAGTGCAAATAGTTCTTTTACTCCAGGCGAGATAGCATTCTCCCGACTAAGCACTCCAGCAAACATTCCAAGCAGCCTGTATGAGGGTTGGCACCATAACATAAATCCCAGAGTGTTGGCACAGCAGCAAAGGAGTTCTACTCTTTAACCTCAAATGAAGTGGTGTTGACACAGGTCCTAAACCTCCAGGCATCAGTTGCTATGAGATTTCTTCCCAGACACATTACGTCATATTTTGCCACCCTCTCTCTGGCAAGTCTGCTTCTGTCTTGGGCTCTTTAGTTCTTCTGTTCATTTCCTATGTCAGATTCAAAGAGGAAAGGATCTGCACTCTGGTCCTCAGCCAGCATAGATCCAGGACTGTACTACTTGCTTGAACAACAACTAAAACTCAACTACAGGATCTTTTATATTCTCTGGCCACACCCTCATTTAAACCTACCTATCTACCATAGGGAACTGTATACCTATCTACAAGGAGGCATATATACCTACCTTCAGGGGGCTGTATAACTACTGCAGAGGGCCTATATGCCTACTTACTGTGAACTATATAACTACTGGGGTTCTATGTACCTACCTACTTAATGGTGGGGAACACTACTTAGTTATGGTGGGCACCTATACCAGAGGTAGGAATTGGTGAGGAAGTGCTGATAAAGTGAAGATTCTAAGATGTTTGTGCGTTAAATTCTGTAGGGATGAGTTGTGGCCAGGAGAAGTCGTCATGGCGTTCTGGGCTGGAGGGAGAAGAAAAGGGGAAAAAGAACGATTCAGATAAGACATCTCCTGTGACTTCCGGGATGCCAGAGGTTATTTCTCTGTATTGTATCAGTGCTGTAGTCACTGTCATGTGGTGATAACCTGAGCTGGTGTCTGACCACTGTGTTGTATTCAAATGATGGTGTTGTAGGTTATAAGTTTGCTATCTATAATGTATATATTTATTCCTGTGAGTGGTTGTTTTGGTTGGAGGGCCCAGTGCACACCTTTGCCCAGGGGCCCATAATACTGTTAAAATGGCCCTGGATAAAAGGCCTAGTGGTGACTACTTTCAGTTGAGGGAGATGGTGCAGTAAATAATACATAGTCTATTCTCTGTGACCAATAACTTTTTTGTACTTCCCCTATGGCCCCTGTTGAGGGTGCTTTTTTTTGCACCTAAATTATTTTTATTAGTACATTTTGGGATTTTGGGGGGAATGAAATGAAAATAAAAATGCAATTTTTGGGCATTCTTTGCTACGGTTTTTCAGTGTTTTGAAAATTTTTTATATAAAAATAGCCCCAACTTTTGGGGAGGGGTGATACCAAAATGTGTAATTTTTTTTATTTGTCAAATGGCAAAAATGGGGTGAATTGAAATTAACATTTTATTTATTTTTTTAAAAATTTTTTTTACATTGTAATATAGAGTCCCCCTACGGTACTTGTCCACTAGGATACTCAAATCATTAGTACATCCTTCTGCATTCTATAATCAATGCAGTAGGGTGTTCAAAGGCGATAGTTCTTGCACTTCCGGCCTGGGGCAGGAAGTGCTAGAATCACATACATGACGGCAATGGAAGCCTCCATAAGTTTTCCAGCTGCCATGTTAACCAATTGGCACAAACCCTGCTGTTTTTCACCCACAACAACCCCAAGAGATCATTTATTCAGCAATCATAAACATTTTTTCATTAGTGTTTCTCAAAAAATGAGCCCTTCCTCGACAATAAGCCCTAGCTGTATATTTCAGGGTTTTTTTACCATTAACTGCTATTTCAAATTTAGTCTATGGTTCCAGCCTTGAGTAGTTCTGAAAGTTTCCTCGGGTGTTTTTAAGGCCCAAAGTGAACTGATGCAATTTAATAACCCGGCCCTGCTGCAGTTAATCCCCGGGCCCCCCCCCTGGACAAACCAAAAATCATACCCTCGGGCTTTACAAACCCAGGGGAAACCTTTTGGACCTGCTCCTTGCCGGAGCCGCAGCCTCTATTTGAAAGAGCTGTCGAGGAGAATAGTACACATCTTATACCAGCTACCATGTTTATCCAAAAATAAGCTGGTTTCTGGGTAAAAAAAATTAATATAAGATCTGTCTTTTTTGGAGAAACAGGGTATTTTGATTCATTTATTTAGACGCTACAGCCGCAATCACAACATAGCATCTAAAGAGTTTAACATCAGAGAAAGGAGCCAGTTCCATTCCCTGTTGTTACCAGCGAGTGTCTGCTGCAATTAGAAGCTGATACCAGCCTTCTATGTAAAGGGATTATTGAGTAATGGTTGGCGCACCATAGCCCTCCACAGACATTGGAGCCATATCCCCTTTGATGTCTCTTTTTGTTCCCCCTCTTATACACACCGAATAAAATTCAGTTATTGGAAATTTCTTCAGTCCCCTGATGACCCCATAGTAAGGAAAACATTTTGGGGACTTTATTTTTTGGAGCTTGTAGTACTTTTATCAATAAGGGTAAAAGGGGTTTTTGGATAACAGGGCTGGGTTCCTGTACAGGGCGCTCTTTATAGGACCATGCCTTTTTTTTTGTTGGGTAGGTTACTAAAAATAAAGGGATGTAACAGGGAAGCATATGTTAATTTACATCATTTACACTAAAACCCTACCTTTGTTTTGTTAGTTGTTGTTGTCATTTGGGGCATTTTATACTTTAAAAGAAAAAATTTTTTAATCTATTTGAATAAATGTTATTTTTAGATATACACCCTCCTAATTTTTTTTAGCTTACCAAAATTTTTTACTAACTTTAAAACACAATTGTCCGAGAAAACAATCTCTGAATCCATGGAAGGGAAAACCCTTAAAAAGTTATTCTCACTAAAGTGACACATTCAGATTCTAAAAAAAACTTTTGTGTCAGGAAAAACCAAACGGGGTGGTTCCTTAAGGGGGTTAATAAAAGGTTTTTTGTTGTTCAAACAAAAACAAAAAAAATACATTTTGGAAATCACCCAACTACGAGCTACTGAGTAAAGGAACATTTCTTTAAAACCAAAGGGGACCCTGTAAAAAATAAAAAAACACTACCAGGATTGCTGTATTTTGTTCATCCCACTTTCCAAAATCTTTCATAAAATGTGATCAAGTGTCATTCGAACCCCAAAATGTTACCAATGAAAATGTCAACTAATCCCACAAAAATGAAGCCCTTAATCCGCTCTATATACAGAAAAAAAGAAAAAGTTATAGCTGTCATAATATACGACTAAAAAGCAAAATTTTTACAAACACATTTTTAAGTTGAAAGTATTAGACGAAAAAAAAAACTGC
>JAODAL010065961.1:0-17977 GCA_025379985.1 Phyllomedusa bahiana
ACACGTTATTGGGGGAAGGGCGCCTTCCCAAACTGGATTGCAGGATTCTGCGGCGGATTTTTTAAGGAGTAAAGTTGGCTTTTAAAGGATTTTTCAGTTTCCAATATTAAAGAGAAGATTTGTGAGGTACGGGCCTTTGGATATTTTTAAAGGGTCGGTACAAGTGGGTTATTTTCCCCTTTCCCGCGGGAGGCATGAACTCCCGCAATTTCACATGAGCCGCAATGTAAATGGGATTAGAGCCAACCTGATCCTCATCTGCAGACAGCTGTTTCAGGGTTTTGCCTCTCTTCTGTGCCTCTCCTTAAAAAGATAAATATTTTTAGCATTGCCTAGTGCCTTTCCCCCCGCCCTTTTTCTAATTTTCACCCGTGGGGGGCAAAAACCCCCCCAAAAAACTGTCTGCAGATGAAAATCCGGTTGGGGTCAAAATTTCCCTTCCCCATTGCAAGTTTCTGAGGTCAGATGTGAAAATTTAAGGGGGGTGCCGCTGCAGAGTTAGTCTTTTCCCCTGAGCCCTTTTTGAATCTATATATAGGGGAAAAAGCTGGATTTCCCCAAAACAAAAGATCACACATTGGGCTCTGTCCCCATTGGGGGGGTTTGGGATTATTTAAAAAGTAAATTTTTCCCCTCGCAGTTCTGCTTTTTCCTCACCACTGAAACCCCCTGCCCCCCCGACACACAAAGTGGTGAGGGCCGAAAGACAAAGCGACGGGGCGGAAGCATGAGGGCTTTGACAAATTTAAAAGTTTGGGACAACAAAAAATTGGTGCACCCCCCTTCACAGAGTTTCATGGGAACACGTAGGGGTTTCTCACGCATCACCCAAGGGCCTGGGGGGTAATTAAAGAAGTCCCACGAAAGCCCCCAAAAGGGTGCACAGAAAGGCGGCCCAATCCAACCCCTGTAAAAATCTGACCAAAGTCAACACATCAAACAACTGCCTGCAGGGTCTGGCCAACAGGACGGGAAGCCGATGTTCCCCTATAGAGGCTTTTAGTTTTTTCCTTTTTTACAGCAAAACAGTGCAAGGGTACGGGCACCATAAAAAGGGAAAAAAAAATGCCAGAAACACCCTCTTTGGGGGTCTTTTTCAGGGTCTTACAATCCCCTTTCTAGACATTTGATGTATGGTGCGTCCCCACTGGGCGTAAGGGGGGATGGGTTTTACCGCTGAGTCCCGCTCCCCCATGGGGAGGAAGCGGGGGGATCTTCCCGCCAGGAACCCCCGGGGCCCTTTTTGTTTAAAACCCCCCGGGAATTTGGGGGCCACCGGCCCCCACAATCAATGAGGAATGATCGCGGGGGGCCATGGCAGCGGATCCCAAATTAGGCCCCCTGTACTGCCACGTACAAAAACCCCCTTTAAAATCCTGATAAGCCTTGAAAAAGGCAAAAATTAACCATCCCCAAAACATGGTGCACCCTTTTACAATATTTAAATTTTTAAACCCCCATCCTTTAACCTGCCCCCCCCCTACAGGGCCAACACCACCCTCACTTTAAAAACCCTTTACAACAAAACCTATGAGCCCCACAAAAGGGGCAGACAGCAGCTCATTTTTAAAACCTACAACACCCTTCCCATATAGAACCCCCATAGGGTCGGGACACCACCCAAGGTATAACTTACAACACCCCCCATAAAAACCCACTTTGAGGTAAACCCCCCACCTCGGGTTTAAAAAACCCTTTAAAAACACCACCATATAGGACCAATAGGGTCAGACACCAGTTTCGGGGTAAAACCTTACAAAAAAATTTTGAGGCCCAAACATAGAGGAGACACCAGCTCAGGTTTATAACTTCAAAACACCACCTTAAAGAGACCACATAGAGGTCAGAACCCAGTCAGGAAATAATTTAACAACACCGCCATATAGAAACCCCTAGAGGTCGGGACCCCAAAGCTAAAGTTAAAACCTACAACACCCCCAAAAACAGGACCCATAGAGGCCCCAGACCCCAAACCCTCGGGAAATAACCTTACAACCCCCATTCCGGGGGAAATCCCAAAAAAGCATTTTGTGCCCCAAACATCCCTGATCAAAAAAATGTTTAAGTCCCCACGATTTTTAAACGTGATTAGGTCGGGAGTCCTACACTTTTCTTTTACCTCTCAATAGAGCCACACCCAAAGGCCCTTTTTCCACGGGTCAACCGCCCCCTTTTAAATTCCAGAGAGAAAAAAAAAAAAAAACCCAACCTGCAAGCTCCCACTTTTATGACAGCCTTTTAGAGTGGGCAGGTGCAAAAAATAAAAAATGGAGGAACCCTTTCCTCCCCATATAGGTTAAAATAAATTATATACCAATATAACGAAGGGGTTTCTCCCACAAAAAACCTTCTGAAAAAAAATATTTTTTTGGATCAAAAAAAAATTTTTTTCTCTCTGGTTTAAAAGGAGGTCGGTTGACCAGTAAAGGGGGGCCTGGATGTGGCTCTATTGAGAGGTAAAAAGATAGGTAGGACTGCCCTATTTGAGACCCAGTTAAAGTGGGGGCCCCGGTTTTTAAACATCTTTTGTTTAAAAAATATGTGAACCGAAAAACTAAAAGGGTTTTTTTCCCCTTTTAGGGGGTCAGACACCAGCTGGGGTAAAACCTAAAAACACCCCCATTTTGGGGACCACATAGTGATCGAAAACCGGGCCAGGTAAAAAACCCCAACACTGCCATATAGAGACCACATAGGGGTTCAGACCCCCAGCCAGGTATACCTCCCAACACCGCCATATAGAGCCCCACTTTAGTGTTTCGGGACACCAGCCCCGGTATAACCTACAACCCCCACCATATAGATCCCACAAGGTGGTCAAAACACCAGCTCAGGTATAACCAAACAACACCCTTCAAAAAGGAGACCCATAGAGGTCAACACCACCTCGGGAAAAACCCCTCCAACACCGCCAAATAAGACCCTTTTGGGGCCCAGAAAACCAGCTCAGGTAAAAATTTTTACAACACCGCCATAAGAGGCCAATAGTGGTCGGGACCCCAGCTAAAGGTATAAAAAAACAACACCGCCATTTAGAGACCAAAAAGGGTGATCGACACCAGCTCAGGAAAAAACACAAACACTGCCTTATAGAGACCACATAAGGTCAAAACACCGCTCGGGGTAAAAACCAAACAAAAACCACCATATAGGGCCCAAAAATTGTGATCAGACACCAGCTAGGTAAAACCTAAAACCCCGGGCCAAAATGGGAAAACCCCACATACAAAACAGAACCAGCTCAGGTAAAACCCCCTAAAACACCCCCAAATAGAGCCCAACATACGGGGCCGAAAAACAAACCCCCACGTAAAAAACCTACAAAACCACCATATACGCCCACATGAGGCCCGGGCCCAGCAGCTCAGTTTTTAAATTTTACAAAAACCGCCATATAAAAAGACGCCACAGAGGTAAGACCCAGCTCAGGTAAAACCAAAAAACCCCCCACCATATAGAGACCACATAGGGTCAGGGCCCCATAAGGTATAACCCAACCCCCGCCAAATAAGCCCCTTTTTAAAAGGTCAGGCCCCCGCTCAGGAAAAACCCTTACAGCACCCATAAATTAGATCCAAATTAGGGGTCAACAGCAGCCAGGTAAAAACCTACCAAACAACAACCAAAATAGAGCCACTTTAGAGGTCGACAGCAGCCGGGTTTATAACCTCCCCAAAAAACACCTTTAAAAAGGGCCCAACAAGGGGTAAAGAAAACCGGTCAGGTTTAAAACCAAAAAACCCCCCCCATTGGGAACACATAGAGGCAGCCCAGCAGCCCCAGGTTAAAACCTACAAAAAACGCCATAGGAGACACATACGGGGCCCAAAAACCAACTCACGAATAACCTCCCAAAAACCAAAACCCTATACAGACCACTTTGAGGACAGACGCAGCTCGGGAAAATAACCTACAACCCCCACCTTTTAAAAAACCCACATAGAGGTAGACACCACTCGGGAAAAACCACAACACCGCCATATAGAGCCCCAACATAGAGGTCAGCCAACCACCCTTTTGGTTTAAAACCTACAACACTTCCATTAGGCCCTTTAGAGGCCCAGACAGTCCCTCGGGGAAAAAACCTACAACCCAAACCATATAGAGACCACATAGAGGTCAACACCAGCTCGGTATAACCTCCCAACCCACCCCCCTTTTGAGACCACCATATTGACAGACACCAGCCAGGTATAAACTACAACACCGAAATATAGAGACCACATAGAGGTCAGAAAACCAGCTCGGGATACCTACAAACCCCCTTTTTAGAGCCCCAACTTTAGTAAACGGGACACGGTCAGGTAAAACCCTTCAACACTGCCATTTAGGGCCCAACATAGGGGTTTGACACCAGCTAGGTTAACCTCCCAACACCACCCAAAATGGAGACCCCATGGTGGCGACACCACTCAGGTATAACCTACAAACCCCCATATAGAGCCACATAGGGGTAAACCCACCAGCTCGGGGTAAAACCCCTAAAAACACCGATTATAAAACCCAAAATACAGGCCCGACCCCAAACCAGGTAAAACCTCCCAACACCCCAAATAAAACCCACATAGGGGTCAGACCCCCAGCTCAGGTTTAAACCTTTACAAACCCCCCTATGGGAGACGACACAGAGGTCAGACACCACCTCGGGAAAACCAACCAAACCACCATTTGGCCCCACATAGAGGCAGGGCACCGCTCAGGTTTAACCTAAAACCCAAAAAATAGAGCCCAACATAGGGGGTCGGGCACCAGCCGGGGTAAAACTTACAGCCCATCTTTATAGAACCCCCAAGAGGTAAAATAAACCACCCCGGGTTAAAACCCAAAACAACACCCCCCTTAGAAGCACATAGTGGTCAGACACCACTCGGAAAACCTTTACAAACCCCGCCATATAGAGAGCACTAAAAGGCCGACACCAGCTAAAGGTATAACCACAACACCCCCAAATTGGGAGCCCACATGGGAGGTCAGACATCAACTCAGGTACAAACCACAACACCGCCATTGGGAAAACCAAAAAAGAGGTAAACCCACCACTAGGAATAACCTACAACACCCCCCATATAAAACCCACATATTTGGCAGGCCCCCAGCTCAGGTAAAAGTACAAACCCCTTTCCAAAAAGAAACCACATAGAGGTCACACACCAGTTTCGGGTTTTAACCTCCAACACTCCCCTAAAAGGGCCACATAGAGGTCAACACCGGGGGGCCTGGGGGAAAAAAAACCTAAAAAACACCGCCAAAATGGGCCCAAACATAAGATCAACCACCACTCAGGTATAACCTACAACAACCGGGCCATTAGAGAACACATAGGGGCCAAAAAACCAAACCCTAAAGGTTTAACCTACAACTTCGCCATGAAAGAGCCACATAGGGGTTAAACCCAGAAAATCGGGGAAAAACCCTACAAAACCGCCGTATAGAGAAAACATAAAAGGTCAGACCCCAAAAACCTCATTTTAAAATAACAACACCCCCCCATATAGGCCCACTAGAAGTCGAAACCACCCCAGGAATAACCTACCAACCCCCCACCCCCCCCCCCCCCCCCCCCCCCCCCCCCCCCCATTATTAAAGATTTCCCATAGAGGTCAGACACAAGCTAAGGTTTTAACCAAAAACCCCCACCAAATAGAGACAAACCTTTGGGTCAGAAAAAAAAGCTCCGGTAAAACCTACAACACCTCCCTATAGAAACCACTTTGAGGTCAGACACCATTTTCGGGGTTAAAACCAAAAAACCACCACCATAAAAGGGGACCACTTTGTTGTTAGACACCACCCAAAAGTATAACTTCCAACGCCCCCCTTTGGGGGACCAAATTTAGGTCAACACCGTCATTTTAAAACCTAAAACACTACTATATAGATACCACTAGGGGGTCAGACACCAGCCGGTTTACGCTCCAAAAAACCGCCATATAGAGACCCTTAGAGGTCAGACCCCATTTTCAGGAATAACCTACAACACCACCATTTAGAACAAAATAGAGGTCAGCACCACCCCTCGGGTATAACCCAACACCCCCCATAAGAAAACCCATAGGGGTTTCAGCACCAGACCCATTTTTAAAACCTACAAACCTCCATATAGAGACCACTTAGGGGGTCAGACCCCTCTAAAGGTTTAATAAAAACCAAAAACAACCATATAGGGACACATAGAGGCATAAAACACGCTCGGGTAAAACCCTTTAAAACACCACCAAAAAGATACCAAAATTGTGGTCAGACACCGGGCCAGGTAAAACCCCTTACAACATTTCCATAGGGGGCCCCACATAGAGGTCAATACCGCTCGGGAAAAACCAAAAAAAACCCCCAAAAAACCCACCAAGGGAGACCTCAAAGAGGTCAGACACCACTTCAGGTATAACCTACAACACCACCATAGGAAACCACATAGAGGTCAGCCCCAAACCCGTTTTATAAAAAAAAACCCACCTTTTTGAGCCCAAACAAAAAATGTTAGCAACCAGCCGGGTAAAAACCTAAAAATCCGCCATAGAGCCCACATAGGGGTTTGGGGAACACCAGCTCGGGGAAAAAACCTAAAAACACTGGCAAAAGGAGACCAAAATAGAGGCAGATACCACTCGGGAAAATTAACCCTAAAAAAAACCCCCATTTTGGGAGACAAAATAGGGGGTCAAAACACCATTCAGGTGTAACCTACAACCCCCCCAAGGGGAGACCCCATAGAGGTCAACCCGCTAGGTAAAACAACCCCCCAAATCCATATAGAGCCCACATAGGGGTCAGCCCAGCTCGGCAAAACCTACAACATCCCCAAAAATAGAGACCACAGAGGGGGTCAGCCCAGTTTCGGGTATAACCTACAACACCGCCATATAAAACCACAAAATTAAACAAACCCCCAGCCGGTAAAACCCTACCACCCGCCTTTAATAAAACCCAAACTTTTGGAGGTAAAAAAACACCAGCTCAGGTAAAACCCCCAACACCTCCTTTAAAGGGGCCCACATAGGGGCCCATATACCAGCCAGTTAAACCACAATACCCCATATAGGAGCCCCATAGAGGCCCGGGACAACCAGCCCCAGGTTTTTAACCCCAAACAGCACCACCAAATGGAACACATAGAGGTCAAAAACCACCAGCTAGGAAAAAACCAAACAACACCACCAAAATAGAGATCACATGGAGGTCAGACACCAGTCAGGTATAACCTACAACACACCATATAGGGGGCCCCACAAAAGGGGCCCAGACCCCCGCTCGGGTTTAAAACTTAATCCCAAATAGGACCACAAAAGAGGTAAACACCACTCAGGTATAACCTACCCCACCATATGGGAAAAACACATAGAGGTAAAGACACCAGCCAGGTATAACCTACAACACCCCCATTTTGAGACACATAGAGGTCAAAACACCAGCTCAGGTATAACCTACAACACCACCATAAAGAGACCAAAATAGGGTCACATATTTGATAAAAAAGAGGGTTAAAAGGGCTAAAACAACTACAGGTATAACACCTAGAAAAAAGATCCCAAAAAACAAAACCCTTTTAATAAAAAAAAATAAAATTTTTGGAGAAAAAAAAACAAAAAGGGAAACCCCCAAATTTTCCCTTCAAAGACCTGCTGCCTAAAAAAAGGGGGAAAATTTGCCCCAATAAGGGGCCCCCACACTGGAACCTAAACAAACCCTGCCCCAAAAGTACATCAAAAAAAAAAAAGAAAAAACACTTTAAAACCACAAATGGAGGCACAAAAAAAAAAAGTGCTGTGATAAATAACAATAAAACCCGACATAAAAACTTTGATGGTTAAAAATTTACTATGAATTGATGTTTGGCCCCAAAGGAAGATGATAAATTTAACGATAAATTTTCCAATTTTCCCAAAAGCTTTTTTCCCCCCCCTAAGATACGGGGTTTTTCATCAGGGAAAAATTGCAGTTAAAAAAAACAATAGGAAACCCTTTAAAAAGGGAAAAAACAAAAAGGTATGAAATTTAAATTTTAAATAACCACTTTCCCTTAATGAGGGAGAAAACAGGGCGGGAAAAAATAGGGACGGGGTCCGGAAAGTCATGTACAGATCCCCGCAATCTGTTTAAATTTAAAGACTTTCCCAAGCAGTAACAAATTCAGTGAATCCAAGCCACCCTATTTAGCAAGGGAAATTAGACCCAATTAGTATCAGCCATTTTTGCACCTTTTTACAACCACAGAGCCCTGTATGCAAAGCCCAAAAAAAAAACAAAAAACAAAAAAACACATGTTACAAAAGGGGTTGAACAAAAAGGGCCCGGGAAGCAATACCGGAAAATTTCCCCCGTGCCTGTGCCCGTGCGGGGGGGGAAAAACAAAAAAGTTAAAAAAAATACCAAAAAGACCCCGGGGGCAAACCCCCTGTCACCCGGGGGCCCTTCTCGCAGCGCCCACGGGACCCCTATAATTATGCAATATCGCAGACAGAGCCGAGGCTTGAATTTAAAAGAAAAAAAACAAACAACAGGGGAAAAGGGAAAGGGGCTTTAAACAGTAAATTTTTTAATTATAAAAAAAAAGAGCCATAGAGCAAAATATTTGTATGCGCTAAAAAAAAATTGTTAAAAATTTTTTGATAAACCTTTTAAAAAAAACCAAATAAGAACCTAAAGATACTATAGAGTTTCCCAAAAGGTATATTTCAAACTGTATGAAAATAACCCAAATAAAAACTTAAATTAAAACTGAACCCAAAAATAGAAAAAAAAAAAAAATATATTATACCCTTTGGCTTAAAAAAGGGGTATATTGTGTACTTTTAGATATAAAAAAAAAAAAAAAAAAAAAAGCCCATAGAGCAGGGTAATTATGTGCAAAATAAAACCAAAATGAATGTTTGTAATTGACCCCAGTAAAAGGTCCCACACTGGGAAAGGGCCAATGAGGTACTCAATAGTTTAAAGTAGATTTCATTTTTTATAATCACGTAACCCCAAAAAAGGGCCTTTTTTGATACGAATTTAAAAAAAAAAGCAAAAAAAATATTTAAAATACAAAAAAAGAATTTCAAATAAAATGATAAATGAAAAATTTCGGGGAAAAAGAAAAAAATTTTAAAAAAAAAAAAGGAGACCATGGCACACCCAAAAACTTTTTAAAAAATGATGAAGCATTAAAAATGTAAAATTTAGTGAATTGAAAAAAATTTTCAAAAGAATGGAGCAAAAAAAAAAAAAAATTTATTGAGAAACCCCTTGGGGTTTTTCCTGATTTTTTAAAATTGAAGGAAACCCAAAGGGTTTCCCGTTGTAAAAATGCTTGGGTCAAAGGGCTCCCCCAAGTTGGGGGAAAGGGAGACCATTCGATTACAGAAAAGGAAAAAAGCCAAAAGGGTTTTTCACAGGGAAGGTTTCATAGGCGTGAGACCGGAGAGTCCCGTTTTTGGGGTTAAAAACGCCAATATGTTCTAAAATTTCGGCGTCTCGTTTTACGGGTTTGTCCCTTTCCAACAACAGGGCGGGGCCCCGGACAGGAACAAATGAAAAATGACACCTTTCGTTTTGCAATTTTCATAACTGTACATCTGAAAGGACGCCCGTCGAAAATTAAAGTGAATGATTTAGAACAAACAATTAGCCCACATGTTTTACAACCCACATCTATAAGTCCCAGTTTTTGGGGTCAACCACATAGGGGGGGGACGGGGGGGGGTATAAAAAAAATGTACAAAATCAACCCCAATATTTCCCCTCCTAATGTAATAGGGGGGCGGGATCAAAAAATTGGGAAAAAATAGGGTCCTGGGTGAGCAAAAAGGCCCCAAAAACTCCTGATAAGAAGCGAAAATTGGGGGGGACGCCGATCAAAGGTGGCCCCAAAAATACGTGTGGACTCACAGTTCTTATTAAGCAATGAACCTAAAAAAAATTATTTCATAGAAACGCGTTTCAAATGAGTATCCTGAGATAAAAACCTTTTTTGGGTAACCCCGCCTAAAAATTTGTTTTTTAATCGATCAGTTTTCTTTGAAAAGCTGTAAAAAGGGGGCAAAATTTTTGCGATTCTAATGTACTGGGCCCCTTTGGGAATTTCCCTGTTTTTTGGGAACGTGGATGGAAAATCTCCCATTTAAAAAAGGCCCGTTTTCCTCATTTTGGGTTTCTAAAAAAAAGGGTTTTCCCAAAACCCATCATTAAAAATTTTTTTTTTCAAAAAGGTCCAAAATGCTAACTCACGGTTTGTTTTAATTTTGAACGTGAACTTTTAAAAACCCACCCGGGGTTGACGTTGAGGCCTCAATAAAAAAAGAAAGTTTTCTTAATTTACCCCGACCACCGTATGATGATGTCCCTCAATATAACGCCCCAGAAAAATTTTAAAACTAACAAAATTTTTATCAATTTTTGAGAAACTAGGTGCTCCCCCACCAAACCCAGGAACAAATTTGCATATGTGGGGGCCACTGGGGTCCCCCTAGCTGTGCCCCCGAAACTGGTGGTAGGGACCTTCCATCAAAAGTGAAAAAAATTTTGTGTTTGGATAAACCGCAAAAGGGTTTCTTTCAAAAGTATTGTGGGGTCGTAAGAAGGCAATCCTTGTGGCCAGGTAATATTCTACAGCACCCAAACCTTTCCTTTTAAGGGGGATGGAGCTGTAAAAGAGCCTAAAAGCAATGCTGCATAAAAACCCAAAAGTCCCCCCTCCACATCAGCCATCCAAAATTTTAAAAACAGGGCCATGGTAACCCTAATGTACGAAAGGGGAAAGGGGGTAACCCAATGGGCGAAGTAAATTTTTTCAACATAGAGACCCATTTTGGGTCAATTATTTTGCCTGAAAATTTTTAGGTCTGCATTTTGGGGGACCCCCCCCTTATAAACCTTTGGAAGGCCATAAAAAGTAGACCCTTTTAACGAATCTCAAATCGGGGAGCCTATCCTATCTTTACCTCTCAATCGAGCCAATCCGGGCCCCCCGCTGGGGCAAACCCACCTCCCTTTCAGAGAGAAAAAAAAAAAAAACCCCAAACCCAACCCGCAAACTGCCCCTTTTTTTGACAGCCTGTGAGAGTGGGCGGGGGGCAGAAATACAAAATTGGAAGGGACCCTTTCCTTCCCATATAAGGGTTTAAAAAAAATGTACACCGAGTATAACGTAATGTTTTCCCGCACACAAAAACATTTCCGAAAAAACGTAGCAAAACCCGGGTCCACTGGAGGGCTGGGCACACCCTGAAATTTTAAAAATTTAACACACGACCGCCCCCCTAGAAGGAAGGAAGGGGTGCTTCCCTTTTGTGTTTTTGTCCCCCCCCCACCCCCACCCGGTGTCAAAGAAGGGCAGCTTGCAGGTTGGGGGTTGTTTTTATTTTTTCTTTTCTGAATAATGGGGTCGGTGACCCAAAGGGGAGGCCTTTAAATTTGGGTCGTTGAAGGGAAAAAATAGGAAAAGGGTGCCCTTTTTTAGATCACTTTAAAGTGTGGGCAGCTTAAACCTCTTTTTGATTTTAAAAAATGTGAACCAGAGTCTCAAAGTTTTTTTCATGTATGAAAGATAGTAAATGCTTTTTTAGGGATTTCCCCGTAGTGTTTTTGCCCTTTTCACAAGAGTCAGGGGCACCCAAACTCAGGTATAACCCACAAACCACCCCTAAAGAACCCCATAGAGGTCAAACCCCCCAGCTCAGGAAAAAAACCCACAACACCACCATAAAGACCAATAGAGGGCAGAACACCCCTTAGGTATAACCTACAATTTTTACCCTATAGAGACACATAGTGGTCAGACACAAACTTTAGGGGTTTTTTAAAATTTACAAATTTTTTTTATTTTTCAATTTTTGGGAAACAAAACAAGAAAAAACAAGGGTAAATTGACACGGGAAAATATAGTACACTATAAGGCATGTGGGAATCGGGGCATTGCTATGAACAAACCCTAAAGGAAAGTAAATTGAGGCTGGAATTAGACAAGGCTTCATGGTTACTCATTAATATAGATCAAAACTTCCACCCATAAAAAGAAAAAACCCAAAAACATATGACGCAGTACATGAACAAAGGGGGTAAGGGTGGAGTGGGGGGGGGGTGGAAAGAAGGGAGGGGTCGGGTCAAGATGGTCCAACAAGCTGGTGCATGTCCCATGCGGCCCAATTTTTGTCAAAAAATCCTTTTTGTCTGGAGGGGGCAGTTAAAACGCAAATTCGCCGTGTTTCTGTGAGCCTCTGCAGAGACCCCTCTACTTTTGGGTGGTCGCCCCCATCTCCCTGAAATTAGGCCCGGCTCCTGTGAGGATATGTAACTAAGTTTGGAATCCTTTTTTGAAAACCCCTTGCCCGGGCCCATTCGTAAATAGGTGAGGGGGGGGTAATGGGATCCTCACCCCAAAACCTCATAACTAACCAAAAAGGGTTGAATAATGGGCAACCCAAAAAAAATATGCGGCAGCGTACCCACTGGGGAGCAACATCGCCGCTACCATGGGAGTGGGGTTCCATTTGTGAGGACCCCCGGTGTATGGTCCCCAAAAAGAATGTATTTTGTATAGATTTTCTTTATCGGGGATACATACTAAAGATTTCGCCGTGCATTCCAAATAAACCTCCCATGAGGGAAGGGTATTTCCCCTACCTAAGTAGTTTTCCACGGGGCCCATGTTTTTTGTGTGGGGGGGTTTTCAGCAGGGGCGGGCTGAGAGAATGGGTAGTCTGGAAAGGACCCTTAGTACTGTGGCCGCTTTGCAGACGTTCAAAAGAGGTGGGATGAGAGGGTAGAGTGCCAAACATGGAAGACATGAGGTGAGTTATTGGGAGGTAATGAAATCGGGAAACTCTCAGGGAGTTATAGTCCCTCTAAAGGGTGTAAAAGGGGTCACCCCTGTCCCCCTCCCCTGCAACATCAAAAAGGAATAACTCTGCCCCAGCCATGGTCTTCCCACAAACCCAGATGAGCCGCAGGAAAAGGGGTGTGCAAAAAAAGGAGGCCATGGGTGAAGCTTGGAAGCTAACTGAAATTGGGCCTGCATGATTCCATATCTGCCGCGAAAATTTTGATTGGACCCAATGGGTTTCCCAGGAGGGGAGAGGTTTCAAATCCCATAGAAGGCATTGGGTGGATGGGTGCAACCCAAAAGTTTTCTATCTCCATCATTTTTTAATGTGGGGGGGGATGACCAAGCTGGGATAAACGCAAGTGGTGGCCAAATATTTGGGATTTTCGGAACCGCCAGCCCCCCACCCGCCTAGGGCCCAAAAACACTTTTGGCCACCCAAGCCTGCCCTCCCATTGAATCTTAGGTAGCTGCCTGTATGGAGCGCAGCTCACTCAGCGGGACCATTCCCGGGAGAGTTTGAATAGGTAGAGGATTTTGGGGTAAGATGGAATTTTTGCCCAATTAATTTCCCTAGAAGAGGGGGGGAAAGGCGGTGCCACCTAAGGGGTGTATCTTTCAATTCTTTAAAGAGGGGGGGAAATTACGCTATAGAGGGAGGGATATTGGCCCCGTTATCTGGATGCCCAGGTTTTTGAGCGTTTGGTTTTTCCCTTGTAGGGTAATTATTTTTGAGGGAGGATGAGCCTCAGGGGGCTGTTGTTTGGAAGGGGCCTCTGTCTTTGGGTTTGATCTTTTATCCTGAGAGGGCTCCAAAATTCAGCAAGAAGGGCATGAAGGGAAGGCAAGTGGTATGTCTTCATCAGGGTCAACAAAATATCGCGGAAGAGGAAAATTTTAAAAACTCCTTATCCCAAATCTTTTTGTTGATTTTGGGTTGACCCCTAATTCCCGCTGAAAGAGGTTCTAGAAAAACACAAAAGAAGTGGGAGAGTGGGCAGCCCTGTCTGTACCATTTTTAATTCCAAAAGGAAATTGGAATATAGTGGGGGGAGTTTAAGGGACGCCAAGGGGAGGATATAAACCTCTGCCGCCGGAAAGGCCCAGAGAACCCGTAGGGGGAACCCTTTAAAAAAAGGAACGGCCACTGCACCCTATAAAAGGCCTTCTCGATCTAGGCTGGGGCGGCCTGCTCCCGCATGGGGTTAACAGCCCACTGGGTTTAAAATAGTGCGCCTGTGTTTTCCCCCCTGCCTGAAAGGGAAAACCCCCCCCTCCCGGGTCCCGTGAACCCCTTGGGGAGCCAGTGGTTCGTCTTTGGGCCCGGGGGTTTTTGGATAGATCTTCAGGTCAGAGTTGGCAACGGCAAACGGGCGGTAACTAGCACTGTCCGCGGGTCCCTTCCGGGTTTGTGGACAAATTTATATACAATGTGAATGGATTTGGGGGGATGGAGCCCCTTCCAGAAAATGATTTTATAGAGTTGCAACATATGCGGGGTTAAAATATCTGAATGACTTTAAAGTACAGATAGGTATCCATTGGGCCTGGGGCTTTCCCGGAGGGAAGGGCCTTAATGACTTCCTCTATTTCCTCTAATTGAATGGAACCTAAAAAGCCACCGGCCCCCTGCTGGTGATGGGAGCGGGGATTTTTGTAGAAATTCCCGGGTAGAGTCTGGGCTCCTATTCCATGGCCCTGGGAGGGGCGAGGGCATCGCATAGATTCAGAGAAAAAACCCAAAGGAAGATTTCAGCTTTTTCTTTTGGGTATACCTCATTGTACCCCCCTTGTCCCTTTAAATGCTTGAGATTGAATGATTGGCGCTCTTTCAGTTGCCTTGCAAAAACGTGGGGCCTTGTTCCCTATTTTATAATACCCTTTTTTTAAGTAGAGAAGGAGCTTCTCCCACCTTGCAAGCTAAATCTTAAAGGGTATTTCGGATAGACTATACGTCTCAAAGTTGAAACCCTAGGGCATAGTGCCATTTGGTTCAGTCCCTTTAGGGGGGGCGTAGAGGTGGATCTTTCTGCGGGGATCTCTTTTAAGCTTGGTGCCTAGGGCAAAGCAATTTCCCCTAAAAACTGCCTTGTGGGGTTCCCAGAGGACGGGTGGTGCAGAGACAGAACCCAAAATTTAGATCAAAATGGAGCTGAGGACTCACGCAACTGCTCCTCGAGGCTGCCTTTTTAATGGGTTTTTTCTTCAACCTCCAATGACATAGCCCCTGAGTGGGGGCGTAAATTTAAATTGACCGTGACTGGGGCGTGATCCGCCTTTTGGCCTCAATGTGGAACCCGTAGGCCCTAAATGTTGGGCATTGCCAAAAAATAATTAAGCCTAGTGTGCGTTTGATGAGGGTGAAGAAAAAAAAATACTCCTTACTTTTAAAAATGATTGATCCTCCCCTTTCGGTCGAACGACCGTGGGGAGGAATGGCTTTCTAAAGGTTGGACATTTGGCAAGTGTAGGGTTTGGGGGTTTTCCACCCATGCTACATCTATCCATGGCTTCCCGAAAAATCATATTAAAAAAACCCCCCCAAGGAGAAACTGCAGAGGAAAAAATTTGCAGTTAGAAAAGACCTATTTAGGAAGGGGGCCTGTGAGACATTTGGGATAACGTTGCCTAATGTAAACGGTTTTTTCCCTCTAATGTAGCTTTAAGGGGGAAATTTTCCGCCCGTCCGGTCAAAACCAGCGATGCCTCAACTGCAATTTCAGTGTTGGTATTAGTATAGCCCTCTGCCCTCTTCCCGTCATTAAATGCAGAAAAAAGCGGGGAGTAAAAAGGGGTGAGCAAAGCGAATAGCCCCTTTTGGGGTAAGGGGTTTCTTAAAAAAAAAAATGTCGGCTGCAGGGGGACCTACATTCCCCCAGGGCCAGCCCACGCTTAACGTTTTGAGTTTAGTCCCTTTTAACGTTAAAGTGAAAACGACCATGTCCAGGGTAGGGGGGCTACCTTGAATGAGTGGCGCCGAGAGAAGGTTGTCTCCCAAAGCGTGGATGTCCAGGAGTCTGTACTGACCTGAAGAGGTAGAATGCGAGGAAAAAAGAAGGGGAAAAAGGTGGGGTGTGGGGGGAAAAGGGGGACAACAAGACGATGGGGGGCAACACAGACCCCGACCCAAAAAGACAAAAACCCCAAAAGACAATGGTTTATAACAACCGCTAAAAAGGAAAAAAAAAATCACCCCCCAAGACAAAAAGGAATAATATCCCCCGGGCCCCGGGGCCCCCGCTCTTATTTTTTTTATTTGTAGCGCAAGTCGGCGGTTATGGGGGGTCGGAGAGAAAAAAGGTCTCCGCCCAGGCCTCCTAAAGAAGGGGAGAGAGCCTCCCCTCCTGAGGTGGAAAAAGCGTCTCAAGTCCCCCAGCCCAAAGGCAGGAAGGAGGAGAAGAATCCCGGGAAACAGCAAATGTCCCCAACAAACAAGGATAAAAAACCAAAAAACTGTGGGCATAAAAAGCTACGTCCCTTTCCTAAAACAAGAAAAAAACACAAGCCCTATAAAATGCGAAGACTAAGAAAAACCCTGATGGGGGCAATAGTCCAGAGAGGAGAGGGACGGGGATGTTGAAGGCCTAGTCAGTATGGAGTCCCTAGTCACGGGGTGGAGAGCGTCGAGGTTTTGGGCTGGGAAGGGTCCCTGGGGGAGCGTCCCTTTCGATCACAAAACGATTGCTACTGGCGGTGGTGGAGGCGGGAGTGCAGACAGCTCCCCCAAACGTCCCTCTTTGGAGTGGGAATTTTCAGGGATTTCGAAAATTCGGGAGGTCAGCAAAAACAGGAGAACAGCGAGCGACCCCGTTCTGGCAGAGAGAGCAAAGGAAAGTGCCCCCATAAAGTACGATTTCTTTTAGGATACAAGCAGCGGTCTGGGTGGCCCCGCTTCTGCAATGTGTGCCGGGGTAGGTCAGCGAAGTCGTATAGGGGTCCCTGATATTCGATGCTGTGTAGGGTTTTGGCTTTTCATTAAAATTGCTTCTTTCAACCCATGGTATGTAGGCAGCATTAACATCCCCGGGAGCGGAAGAGGAACCCTTTGGTGAGCGCTCTGTGGGGCCCTGTCAAGCTTGATGGGGCGGGAGGGTTTGCCCCCAAATATGGGGGTTTAAATATAGATAAGGGGCCTGCAGTCCTCCCCCCTGTGGTTCCCGGGCCCCCAAACCTTAATGTTGTTCCTGCGGGCCCCAGTTGTCTAAAAACCTCCACTGTCGACCCGCTCCCCGACCCAGACATTTGGCAGAGAAGAAAGGGGGTTTGAGAGAATTTTTTTTCCCGTGTTATCAAAGGGCCCCCTCAAGCATTTCCACCGGGTAGCAAATTTTCGTAAAGTCCTGCTGATTGAGGCAATTCCTCTCTGCAGGGGCCCTACCCCCTGAACCGCGCCCCCAGCTCATCCCTGTTAGGGGTTGTTTTATCAGGTCATCCATGCTGATGTCAGGAAGATGAGGGGTGCGTAGGGGAGGGGATGTGTAGGGTATGGATCAACCAATTTGTTCACTAATTAAAGTCCTATGTATGACATTTTTGAAGTATTTAAATTTTATTTTGCTGTTTTGGGCCCCAAAGGCGCTATTTCTGGTTTTTGGATATGCAAATGAGGCACATGTATAACAAAACACAGGCTCGGCCATTTTGGAAAAAGGCAAAGAGTTGGGGAGCAAGCTGCAAAACAGCTGGGCACAGGGCAGACCCGAAAAATCCATTTTTCCCCGAACCCGCCCGGCTTTTAACTGAGTGTGCCATAATTAGGAGAGCCACGCTAACAGACGTCGTTCCCCGAAATTAGAGCCCGGACAAACAGGGCAAGCGCCGAGACAGAGGGCCATCTGCAGCCGACCATCCACCCCATCCACAAGGATCTGCACCAGAGGACAGGAATTGCCGGCCCAATCTGTAAGGGTCCTCAGGGATGCGTGCAGCCAAAAGCCAAACTGTGGGAAAGGGTGCTATGTTTATTAGGTTAGGTTTAGCTACGGCCCAAAAAGGGGGGTTATCCAACACACCTTCCTGTTCAAATTGGGAAAAAAGGCTTGCTAACACAGTGTTATCCATTTGCCCCGTTTACCTCTGAGAGAAGTTTTTTTGTCACATGTGCCTTTTTGGGGGAAAAGGGGAGAAAATCTAAGTTGTAAGCCCACTGTGCTTACCACGGGGCCCCTTGCAGCCCCA
>JAODAL010065962.1:0-17977 GCA_025379985.1 Phyllomedusa bahiana
TAAAAATTTTTTAAACTTTGCTTTCGATTCATATCTCACCCCCCTTAGCTTTGAAAATGAGACTACCATCGCTTTATAGACAACTCGGCTAACTCATACATAAATTTATGCAGATTCTTGTCATATAACTACATTGTTACTCTTTTGCTCCTGGTGGTGGAACTTCTTTTTCTTCTTGTATATCATAGATTACAACCTGTTCACACCTTCCATAAGCTCATTGTGTTATTAGGTTGATTCCCAAGTGAAAGGTCATTGGTTTGAATCAAGGAGCAGCCATGAAGAAGATTTCCTAAAAAAAGAGAAACAATCACCCCATGTAGGGGCTCTGGCCAAGAAATTGCTAAACGATCATGTGACCCAATGACAGCGGACGAAATGAAATAAAGTCCTTCCACCATTAAAACCCAAGAGGGGGACTTCGGGCAAAATATCGAAATTAACAAGTCGGTTCCTCACAAGGTATATCAATTCTGATGCGACAAACACAGCAGTGGAGGTGGCTCGCATGCTTCGTGACAGTGAGATCCGGGGTTCATGCAACACCCTGAAAAACACATTACACGGGTTTGGGAAAATGCCCAAGAAAGGTAAAAAAACCTTAGTCAGTATTTTTTAAAGAATGTTGACTCGAGTCTGAAAAAAAGTCAAAAGGGGACAGTAAAAGAAAAAAAACGAGCAATGAGATTTTTGGAATAAAAAGGAGAATGTTTTCCAGCAGGACAAGACCTAAAGATACTTGAATTGGCAAAAATTTATTAAATGACTTTTAAAATAGAGAGCTAATTGGCCCCCACTTTCCCCCCAATCTATACCCAAATGAACTCTTTCAAGTAGGTTGAAAAAAAAAGCGGGATTCATCCCCCAAATGAGTCGCCCATACCCAAAATTTGGGAAACCGAAAGAACATGCTTGAATCTGATTGCTAACATGCCCAGAAGGATTCAGGCAGTGTTGAAAGCCAAAGGCAACAAAAAAATGTAATTTAGATTTTTAGGAGCAAAACAGTAACAATGTAGTTACATGACAAGAATCTCTATGACTATGCATATGCTAAATAGTCGCAAGTCAAATTTATGTATGAGATAGCCAAGATGATTGTCTATAAAATTATGGTAGTCTCACATTCAAAACTGTAGTGGATGGTAAGATGTGGAGCCTGAAAGTCAAAAGTTCAAAACATTGCTACCCTTTTGCTTGTCGGTGTACATTATAAAGGTGTCAAAGAGCTATGGAGCAGAATTACTAGCTGAGCCCGCTGTTAATTACAGCTGACACCTGCTGTTATCAGTCTCCTGAATTGGAGACGGCTTCGATCCTATCTGTTTAGCCTTTTAGATGCCATCTAATTAAACAAGGAATGATGCTGCACACAATTCCTTTTTCCAAGTGACCCCCTAGTGACGAGATTGTGACAAGCAGTTCCCATGGCAGCCAGAAGCCTAAAGAAGGCTTCTGTAGCTGCTGTCAAAAGGCTGACTGAGCCATTGTAGGTGGCAGATACATGTTCCCGAGGTGCCTTGCGTAGGTGAGGTAAGCCGACAGTTTTGTGTGTCAGTAACCCTAGATTATTGACACTTGATAGCGGTTAGTATAACTGCTCCAAGCAGCTGATCTGGGCTGGCTTACTTGGGTGGTTGAAGTGATTTGTGGGAGGCCACTCGCATGTTGCAGGTGAGAGTGGTGCAAGGTCCCATGAAGGCTGGGCCTGCATGTCTGAAAAGGAGGGTGTGGTTCCTGACCTTGGAATGAAGGAGGCTGCCACATGATGTTGTTGGATTGGGATGGGATTGTGATGTTTCCTGCATGCTAGCGGGTAAAAAAGCCCCCCAGACTGTGTAAATTAATGTTACTGTCAAAAGTCAAGTCACATGTATTTTTTTTTTTTGTTTATTGGTTTCTTTGTGGCAAAATTAAAGCCTTTCTACTGTTTAACCATCAAATGGAAGCCAAGGGCGCTGTGTTATTGAGCAACTGTTGAGCTGAGTCATGTTACTGGTCCTTTTATAGCCTATCATGGCTCTCCAAGCAGAATGTAATAAGAGAGCCATGTTTGTACACTCTTCTCCATTATTTATATAATGCAGAACAGTATACAAGGCATTGCATCCCTTAGTAGTCAAGTACCCTAGGAGGACTACAAGTAAGTGTAAAAAAAAAAAGCTTTAACAATAATAAAAATTAAAAATATTACATTTTCAAAACATCCCTGTTTGCCATTTCTAGATAATAATATAACAACAAAAGTTTCACATTATTGATATTGTGTCCATAAAAGTCTGATCTATTAAAATATAACATTATTTATCTCTAACACCTTAGAAGAAAAAATTTCCAACATCAAAACTGTGCTTTTTGGTTATTTCATTTCCCCAGAAAATAGTTATAAAAAGTGATTAAAAACTTGCATGTATCCCAAAATCCTACCAAAAAAAACTAAACTTCAACTTGCAAAAAAAAAAGAACCATTCATCTCCATAGGTAACAAAACAAAAAAGTTAATGTCCATAGAAAATGACGCTGCAACACAAATTTGAAAAATGTTTTTATTTATACTAGAATATAAAAAAAACTCTTCACATCGGCAGAATTGTATCAACCTGTAGAATACAGATAAACACAAAATACAAAGAAGAGTAGCCTAATACAATAAAACATAACCTTTACTAAATATTATAAAAATTACCTATAAGGCCCTATATTCCCCCTAACCATAATACCTAAATTCCTATCTATCAGATACAGGGAGCCCCCGTCCCAAAAAGAACGACTCCCCCAGGAACCTAATCTAACTACAAAACCCTATTATCCCCTATAATACCCTAGAGGATATAATGAGATACAGATAGCAATAGCAATACTCCAATATAATCAATAGTTCCCAATAGGACCATAAACAATCCCATGTACTACTGACGTGTTTCCTCCTTTGATCTCAGGATTCATCAGGGTAGAACCCAGCCAAAGATTGATAAAGCTATCATCTGTCAGGGTCCCAGAGGAAAAATCAATCATTCCATAAGATATCACTAGATAAATGCTCAATATAATGATATCATATAGTCAACTAACAATGGTTGTTGGCTATGTAAACAAACTACCCATATAGATATAGAGCAAATGAGGGTTACTGCTATACTATTCACGTAGACCACATATATATATGATATATATATATATATATATTATAATATATATAGTATATATATATATATTTCCAAATAGAAAATCGCAGCAACTTCACATGGCAGTAATGAAATAAATGTGTTTTTTATTCCACAATAATCAAACTGTGAGAGGCCGTAACTCGGTTATATGTGGGAATAACAACAATTTTTTCATTACGCCATCGTGAATTGCGAATTTTCGATTTGATTTGTGGAGTTTTTGGCCGGTCGTTGGTTTTCGCCTGAACCACTTTTTTATATTGGATGTGCTGCTGTTTTCTCTTTTTATTATAATATATATAGTATATTTATTATAGTTAAATTATTTATTCCCTTGTTCATACTACATGTGGCCATCAAACCCCCTCAAAAATAGAAAGATCTTACCATAGGAAAATAGGTGCTCCTTGATACTATCCTATCAGCCCTTGATCTAAGGCCATCTGTTGTTGAACTCCTCTGATAGGAAAAGCCTATGGGTAAGATCTTTCCTTTTTGAGGGGGTTTGAATGGCCACATGTAGTATGAACAAGAGGATATATATATATGTGGTCTACGTGAATAGTATATCATTAACCCTCGTTTGCTCTATATATGCATGTGTAGTTTGTTTACATAGCCGACAACCATTGTTAGTTGACTATAAGATATCATTGTATTGAGCATCTATCTAGTGATATCTTATGGAATGATTGATTTTTCCTCTGGGACCCTGACAGATGTAAGCTTTATCAATCTTTGGCTGGGTTCTACCATGATGAAGCCTGATATCAAAGGAGGACACGCGTCGGTAGTAAATGGGATTGTTTATGGTCCTATTGGGAACTATTGATTATATTTGAGTATTGCTATTGCTATCTGTATATCATTATATCCTCTAGGGTATTATAGGGGATAATAGGGTTTTGTAGTTAGGTTAGGTTCCTGGGGGAGTCGTCCTTTTCGAGACGGGGGCTCCCTGTATCTGATAGGTAGGAATTTAGGTATTATGGTTAAGGGTAATATAGGGCCTTATAGGTAATTTTAATAATATTTAGTAAAGGTTATGTTTTATTGTATGTTAGGCTACTCTTCTTTGTATTTTGTGTTTCTCTATTGTTGGAGTTGCCGACTAATTTTCACTACTTCTGGACGGCCCCAGTCCAATATTCAAGTTGGGGTTTGTTGTTTGCTTAGAATACAGATAACAAGTCATATATACTAAACAATGAACTCCAAATTTTTGGGGGTTTCCTAGTATGTTATATTGTAAAGTCAATGGCACCATTACAAAATTTGTCCCGCAAAAAAGAAGCCCTCAAACAACTATATAGATGGGAAAATAAAAAAGTTATTGCTCTTGGAAGGCAGGGAGGAAAATAATGAACACAATGAAAAAGCAATAGGCTGTGGAAGAAAAGGGTTACCGTGAACAGTCAAAAACACAATAAAACTCAGTTCTCCTCCTTCCCTAGATGAACAATGGGATCACATGGATGGGGTCTGGCATAGGCAGCATGATACTTAGGAAGTTAGATAATCCTCCTCTGGGACAAGAGGTTTGGAGCAGCTACCGCATCACGCCACTTTCACTCCTGCAGATGTCTCGCTGCTTGCAGGCCTAAAGCAGCTTTTTGTCTACTAGTGTAACATGCAGTCAGCATGTTGATGCCACTACATCATGCCACCTGGATTGGGATATCTTGTAGGCCGCAGGCCTAAACAGTCTGTTGACTACAGTGGCTAGTGGGGCAAAGACATGCATGCAGTTGAGAAAAAACAGGTTTGTTCTTTTTGCCAAGCCGTTAAAAATATGGGTTGTAGCTGGCAGTAGCAGTGGGTGGCCCTGTATTTCACATTTAGTCCTGGCCCTGTATGGCAGTACAGGCTGTACTGCCCTGACAGCAGCCTTGAATTGCTATACAGATCTTTCAGTTTACACAGGTTATTCATATGTCCTATTTGGGAACACATAAGTGATTCATATTTCCTATTTGGACATGAGTAGCTCTTGCTCTGGCGGATCCAACACATCCATGTATAGCTGCAAGAGAAAGTAAGAAAATCCCTTGGAATTACCTGAATCTGTTTTAATTACTTGTAAAATGTGGTCTAAATATTTTAAGTCGGAGTTATAGGTAAACACCATAATAATAATTTTGCTTATATAGCGGCAACATACACCACAGCACTTTACAATTTTGGGGGTATAAGTACAAACAAAAAAACAAACATAATACATAAAAAGCTACTTAAAGATCAGACACAAGGTGTGAGGGCCCGGCTCACAAAAGCTTACAATCTATTAGAGTGTACGGGTGAGACGAAGGGTGAGAAGTGCTCAGTTTACACAACGGTCCAGCCATGTTGGATAAATAAGGGGTGGTTTGAATAAATCAGACCAGACCATATATCTATATACAGATAAGTGCCTGTGAGAGTATCCAACTGCAGGGAGTGACAGAAGACCATCTGACTAAACCAATTTTGAGCAAACAATTTACTGCTTGAGTCTTTTATTGAGCACTTAATGAGTAAACATTCACAGTGCATGTATAAAAAGTAAGTCAGCCACTGAATTTAATAACCTGTAGATCTCTATTTATGAGAAATCACTTCCACCAAATGTCTCCTATAACTGCAAGGAAGAGGAAAAATGTTGGACCATTCCTTCCTATACATGTGTTTCAGTGGAAATTTATATCTGTGGACAGATGAGGTGAAAGTGGAACTATTAAGTGCAAATGCACGGCACTATGTTTGATGGGTAAATAATTTGCACACCAACACCTAAACCTGCTTTGCTTTCTTAGAGCCTAGATAACGCTGCAATAATTTTAGGAACAATTCGTAGTTGTATCAAATCCTTTTACCGGAGAATGACCTCAAGCTGAAGAGTTGTTGGGGGTTAAAACAAGACAATGACCTACACAACACAATTAAATTAATAAAAAAATGGTTTGAAAAATAGATTTGCACTATGTCCAAGTCAGAGTTCTGATTGAGCATGTCCTGTGACGGACATGTCTACTGAGCATGTCCTGTGACGGACTGAGAATCACAGAAATAATGATGAACTAAGACACTTTTGCAGGAAGGAATTGTCCAACATCTCTCCTTAAAGCTGTGTAAAGCATATTTACAGCTTCAGGAAATTTTTGATAAAGTTAATTGATGCAATGTGAGTGTTTTCTCAATGAACAACTGAACTGAACAATGAACAACTATTTGTGTTTTATAACTGTAATTAGATTGTGTTTATCTAAAATTGTGACCTTTGTTGTTAATAATTTCATTATTTTCTTATTTATTATGTTATTAGTAATCAAGACCGACATCTAGTTAATTCCTAAGAATTCACTTAATTTTCCTTCCAACTTTATTACATAAACAGTTATTTATTTCCCTGAACAACCGTTGTAGGGAAAATGTGTGCGGAGATTCCTACATATGATTTTCTTTCACCACAGGTTTGGTCAAAGTGAATTTGCTACATAATCAGCCACAAAATCCACATACAGATTTTGAAGTAGATGTGCGTGTGGTTTGCTGAGGACTTGACCCATATTTCATCATTTGCATTGCTGCAAGTCTGCAGCAAATCCACATTAAAATTTACATGTAACATGTGGATTTCAGAGCTCTGTTGTAGCCAAATACATAGCAGAAAAAACATAGCAAGTGTCACTCTCCCTATGGCTTCTCTGAATATAACAGCTAATGGCAGGTCAGCTTGAGTTTAAAATGGAGTTGCCTTTGTGAGAAATAATCTTTAACCAACTCCTCTCCAGGGGCAAATCTTCTAATGGCTCTGTAGAGTCTTTATAGAGGATATGGACACAGACCATCCTATACACCGTGTCAAGGGCCAATATTTGTGGAGTTTTCTAAGCAAATTGTACACAAAATAATAAATCATCTTGTGTTTCTGACATGTTTTGCCTGTCTTGGAAATTTTAAAATGTTATGAAAATGGGGTGTAGCTTAGAGGATCTTAAAACCAAAAAAATCACAGCTGTGATCAAGGGTCCAGATGTGACCAGAAACGGATGGAATAAAGTTTGCTTGCATTTTTAAAGTTACCTCACTTCTCTTTTTGGATTATTTAACAGCATATGGGTTGCTGAAAGTTGAACTCTGTTCATTTGTATCTCAAGACATTGTCACATATCTAGTTATCTGGTGTATTTATTTTGTGCAACGAGTTCTGTCTGGTCTTGTTTGGTTAATTTTTAGTGAGATTGGTCTATCCAGAGTGATTGTGTCTAGTAATCTGCTCAGTGTTCTGTATCCAGATAGCTGGAGTCCTAGATTATTATTTCTTGATCTGCCTTGTATTGTTCTGTGTAAGTAATTTGTTTGTTTAAAGTCACTGTGTATCTTAGTTTTTCTCAGTCTGTTGTCTGTAGCTATGTTCTGCCCAAGGTAGTTTCTGGGTCCTATAGTCCAATAACTTATATTAAGGTCATTTGTAGACTAGGGATATTTTTAGGAATATTTTCAGAGACAGAGAAATAGTCAGTGGGGACTGGTATTAGGGTTAGTTTTAGGGCTAGGTCTAGAAAAGAAGATTCAAGGACCATTAGTTAGAGTAATTTTGTTGTTCTTCAGCATTAAAGCTGTTTGTAGTGTCATCCTCATCTCTGTCTTTGACATCTGTTTGCCATCCTACAAACTCGATCACATAATAGTGATTTCTTTAGCTTTTTATTTGATGCTTCATATTTTCCCTTCCACTACCTGGTTAACTACCATACAAGTCTACATCCTGGGCGAATCTGAATACTTGGAACCCCTGTTAGGACTCAGAAAACTGAAAAAGTTGAAGTTCAGTTCTGTTGTTTTGTGCCAACCAGCAATGTTACAGTCATAAAATGCTTTACTTCAGTCCAGGACTGAGACTTTAGTATTTTAGGGCCACATTCCCCCATATTGGGGGGAAAAATGCATCTTATAGTCCGAAAAATATGTACTAAACTAAGGTGTGGGGGCTACCTTATTAGCACCAGTGTCTTCTTGTCCCGTGGCTCCCATCTGAGTGAATCCACTGAGCTGGGTTTGTAATGGGTTACCACTTGAACTGGACAAAGGAGGGTAATACCTGAAAAGGTTTCCCAAATATTAGTATATTAAGACTATAGACTTTAATAAGCTTATTTATTATTCAGTGCCTGATTATTTAAGTAATGTTTTGGATTTGCCCTATCCCTGGCGTTTGCTGCAGAGTTTGGAATTATTTTTCCCAGAAAACCCAAAGAGTGAGGGGAAACCGCGGTTGTGTAGATTCTATATCACTTGCAGCTGCAAAAGAAATTATTGAAAGACAACATATTTAAACAATCTAAAAACATGTTGGCCTCAATAGCCTTGGTGAGCTTTCCCTTTTCTAGAGAGACAAAGCTGAGCCTATTCACCTAAGTATATCCCCTATTTATTAGTTGAAACACACTTAGTAATGAGAATATTAGTACTGTAATGAGGGTTCTATGTTGGGGGTCAATAGCTTATCGGGGCAGTGTGCCGTTTTTGGTAAAATATTTAGACTATTTGTATTTTGTAGTGTAATGGTCTGCCATATCAAGTGGCCTTTAGTATTTAAGGTAATTATAAAAGCACACGCTAAATACTCCAAGAATTTAACAAAGCACTTGTACCTATAGGGCATGGGATTCTATTCTGTGGTTATTGTGAAAACTAAAGTGTAATCTATAATTAGCATCACAGATGTCTTCAAACTTGTAAACCAGTCGAGTGCCTCTATTAAGAGTGAAACGTAGTCACTTGCGTTTGGTATCATGGGGTTACCCTTGAACACGGGGCAAAAGGAGTTTAGGGAAAAAAAAACTCATGAAAAGGGAAAATTATAGACAAATATGTTAATAGGTAAAGACTATAAGACTGTCTCCAAAAAGCTTGATGTTCATGTTATTACAGTTGCACTTATTATTTAAAAGTTTAATGTCTATGGGACGACAGCCGACCTCCCTGGACGTAGCTGCAAGAGGAAAATTTATGGAAAATTGAAGAGACTGATAATACAAATGGTAACTAAAAAGCCCAGAACAACTTCCAAAGAGATGAGAGGTAAACTCCAAGCTCAAGGTACATCAGTGTCAGATCATGCCATCCATCACTGTCATCACTGCCAAAGTGAACTTAATGAAAGACAACCACTGTTTAAAACAAGTCCTAAACAAACAAAACTAGAATTTGCCAAAAGCCACAAAGCCTCTGGGAGCTTGTCCTTTGGGCAGAGGAGACAAAGCTGGAGCCTTTTGGCAAATCAAATCAGCTCTATGTTCACAGATGCAAAAATGAAGCACACAAAGGAAGGAATATTGCAGCTACTGTGAAACATGGAGGAGGCTCTCTTATGTTTTGGGGCTCAATTGCTGAATCTGGGGCAGTGTGCCGTGAATTTGTGCAGAGTAAAATAAAATCTTAAGACTATTGTGTCATTTTGTAGTGAAATGTGCTGCCCAGTATCAAAAAGCTTGGCCTTTGTCACATGTAATGGGTCCTCCAACAGGATAATGACCCAAAGCACACAGCTAAAACATCCAAGAATGGTTAAGAGCAAAGCACTGGACTATTCTGAAGTGGCCTATATGAGTCCTGATCTAAATTCTATTGAACATCTGTGTAAGAAGCTGAAACATGTAATCTAAAACCTTAGACAGCTGGAGCAGTTTGCTTGTGAGAAGTTGGCCAAAATACCTGTGGACAGGTGCACAAGTCTCATTAGGAGCTACAGAAATTGTTTGTTTGCAGTGCTTGTCTCAAAAAGTTGTACAATAAAATATTAAGTTAAACTATTTAAGACTGTTTTATTGTGGTATATTTAATGACACAATATTTGATATCAATATGTTTTCAATGTATGTGTATGTTCATACGACATATTTGAAATACGAATTTTAGTACGTATTATGTACCGAAATACATAAAACCTAACAAAAACTAACGCTGAAAATCAAAATAATAAAATATAATTATTATTGCATGATTAGTTAAAAACAGAAAAGTAGTTTAAAATATAAAAGTATCCTCACTCAAGAGGAAAAGCACAATGCCAGCGATTACAAAGATTGGCACCTTGTTTTACTCATGATATTATGTCATATGTAACATATTTGCAATTCATTTAATTACCAGACCTGGTTAAGAATACAATGTATATAACCAAAAAAATAATAATAATTGAATACAAAATCAATATCAGCATCATCAGTAGTCATAGGTGTAACTTTGGTGCAAAAAGTGTGGGGGACCAATTTTCGCTCCCTTCCCGTTGCCTTCCTTCCCTTCCCTTCCCCACCCTTCCCTCCTCTCCCAGCAGTGAAGCGGCCCCCTGTAACTCAGCTAGGAGGTCTGATAGTATTTTGTTGTCACTGGTGTTAACTTAATACTAACTACAGTTTTGATAAGTTCAAGACCAGACTGGGACTAAAAAGCCACCCTGGCAATGAAGCCGAACCAGCCCACATAAAATATTTCCCCCTCTACATGAAAATAAAAAACATTGTGCAATGCAGCAAATTTAGCTTAAACCCATCCCTGTCCCCATCACTACTTCATTAAATTTGAAATACACACAACATAATTAGGAAAATAAAAGAACCCAATCTCACTGTACCCGTAGGAATCAAATGCATTTTATTGCATACCATACACCAGAAATGACATCACTCACTGCAACCCAGAAATTATATTACACATGGTAGCCACAGAAATTAAACTTTTAGACTACACACTGTACACCAGAGATTAACTACATTACCTCAGAAATTGTGTGTGTATATATACATATATTGAAAAAAGACACACTACACACTTAGGCCATGTCGCCACGGCATGGGTTTTCAGTTTTGAAAACCGGCTGCAAACCGGCTGACAAACTTTTACATGGAACGTAATGGAAAATCTGTGCAGCGGTCCCCACTGCACGGGCTTTCCACCCGGAGGTTTTTCAGATCGCTGGCAGTCCGAAAAACATAGAACATGTTCATTCCTCCGCCCGGTTTTCGGACGGAAGATGAATATGTCAATGTGAAGGGGGAGGGCTTTTCTCCGCAAACCGCCGAGAAAAGCCGTCCCTGGCGGTTGTGTGCACGGCACGAAAACAGTACAAATACCAGTCGGATAAACTGACCGGTATTTGTCCTGTGCCGTGTAAACAGCCCCTTATGGTGAGTTCACAGGATGGTTTTTCGAAACTGACAGTGTCATTTGCTTGTTGGAAATCCAGCGCTTGCAAACCCAGAACTCCCACAAGCAAACGACCCAGACTGCCCAAGGCAGATTTCTATCTCTTCTCCTTTAATGCTGTTAGTGCGTAAAATGCTCGAAGAATTCTTTGTAGGTGCTGACGGTACGCACCGAAAATACTCAAGTAAAATCAGTGTCATCTAAACAACAACACTGATTTTATTTCATTTAAATCAGTTTCCTGTCGGATTGGATGCCGGTTTTGAGGCAGATCCAACACTGAATCCGCTCCAGAATCAGCATTCATATGCTCGTGACCTTTTAGGGCATATTCACACGGCATACAGCAGGTCATACTGTGCACTCTGCTATATGCCGACTGTTTTAGAAGTACGCACTGGCCAGTCTGTACTTCCAAAATGCTGCACTTCCGGTCCCATTCACTTTCATTTTCCCCGGCGCGTGAGTGCAGGGAAGAAGGGACATGCCAATTCTTTCTCCCGGCGCACAGTATATGTCGGGGAAAATGGAAGATAATCATATCTCTTAATGAGAGCTATGAATTACCGTAGTTACAGTCCATACTTTAGGGCCTCTTGGAGCACAATTATACCGTGAAGTGCAGACCGCAAACATGCTGTGTGAACATATCCTTATTCGTACAGTATATACACATCTCACATATATAGTACAATACCCTACTCACATGCACACACAATGCCTAGCACCCTGTCCCCTCCTTATCTGTCTCCTGTAGTCTAGTGCAGTCGGCAGCTTCTTCCTCCCACTACAGACAGGGGAGGCAGGGGGCTACTGATTCATTTGGCAGGAGCTTCTCTTCTTCTCTGACAAGGACTGAGCATAGGGGAAGTGGTATACGAGGGAAGGGAAAGACACCTACACAGCCCCAGATACAGAGTGTGCTGGACTGTGAGCAGCGTTCTGATTGGTGAAGCAGCCTCTGCTGACTCCTTCTCTACCAATCAGCGCTGCTCTCTCTCTGCACTGACAATTGAGGCTGCTACCTACTCTTTTCTCCCACGATGCACAGAAATATAAGAGACAAAGCGTTAACTTCTTCCTCAACTGTGCTTTGCACTTCCCCACTTACCATATTCTCATGCTTTCATGTAGATTATTTTTTATTGAAGTGGCTAAAAAGTGGGGGGACCGTCCCCCACCCAGAAAAAAGTGGGGGGGAACAGTCCCCTCTGTCCCCATCTAAAAATACACCTATGTCAGTACTTAACCAATAAGGATGATTCACAAGGATCTTCCCATGTACCGTGCAGCCCCAATGCACTTTTTGCCTACGCTTTGTCAAGGGGTGACCATGCAATAAAGATTATATTTTATCATTTTGATTTTCAGCGTTTATTTTTGTTAGGTTTTGTGATTTATCTATATACCACGCTTTATGTTCTATATATACCAGACATATAGGTTTGTACTGAAATACGTACTAAAATACGTATTTAATATTGTTCCAGTCAGATCTCATTGATTTCAATGTAAAATATGTATCGTTGTTCACACGATGCATATTTTTCATACGTAACTGAATTACATTTTACAGACGCGTATAAAGAAGTGACATGTCAATTCTTGATCTGTTTTATCATATGTCTGGTGTCTACTGACCGCCAGGCCCTGCCACCGCCTTCCTTGACTACTTTACTTTCTGGCTTCTCCACTTTCTTTCCACTGACATCCCCACTATTTTCATAGGAGACTTCAACATCCCCAATGACACACTCCACTGCTAACAAACTCTTTTCACTCTCCTTTTCCTTCGGCCTCTCCCAGTGGACCTCTGGAGCTACTCAGAGAGATGGGCACACACTGGATCTCGTCTTCACCCACCTCTGCCCCTTATCTAATATATCGAACTCTCCCCACCCCATATCTGACCACTTTCTCCACCATCTCCACTCCTCTGTGTCTCCTGTCTTAAATCTAGTGCACCGCTGCAGGAACCTACAAAACCTTAACTCTTGAACTCTCTCTGACTTTCTTGCACCTCTTATCTACATATCCTCAATTGATGAACCAGATGCAGCCACCACTTTCTACAACAACACAATCACCTCCACTCTTGATTAAGTTGCACACTCTCAAAGTCAACAGACAACCTGCATACATCTCTACTAAGTACTGAGGCAAAGTTCCAGAATTGCTGAATGCCACTGGGATAGAACCCGCTCCACTGACGACCTCACCTCATACAATCGCTGTCCATATTTAATCTGTACTCACCTCAGCCAAACAGATATACTTCACCACTATTATATCCTCTCTGCCTCACAACAACAGATAAATATTCAATACTTCAACTATCCATCCTCCAGCACGCCAATCCCCATCTCTTCTCTCTTCATCCCCACTATTATCATAGGAGACTTCAACATCCCCATTGACACACTCCACTGCTAACAAACTCTTTTCACTCTCCTCTTCCTTCGGCCTCTCCCAGTGGACCTCTGGAGCTACTCAGAGAGATGGGCACACACTGGATCTCGTCTTCACCCACCTCTGCCCCTTATCTAATATATCGAACTCTCCCCACCCCATATCTGACCACTTTCTCCACCATCTCCACTCCTCTGTGTCTCCTGTCTTAAATCTAGTGCACCGCTGCAGGAACCTACAAAACCTTAACTCTTGAACTCTCTCTGTCTTTCTTGCACCTCTTTCTACCATATCCTCATTTGATGAACCAGATGCAGCCACCACTTTCTACAACAACACAATCACCTCCACTCTTGATTAAGTTGCACCTCTCAAAGTCAACAGACAACTCTGGCATACAGTCTCTACTAAGTAGCTGAGGCAAAGTTCCAGAATTGCTGAATGCCACTGGGATAGAACCCGCTCCACTGACGACCTCACCTCATACAATCGCTGTCCATATTTAAGTCTGTACTCACCTCAGCCAAACAGGATTACTTCACCACTATTATATCCTCTCTGCCTCACAACAACAGATAATTATTCAATACCTTCAACTATCCATCCTCCAGCACGCCAATCCCCATCTCTTCTCTCTTCATCCCCACTATTATCATAGGAGACTTCAACATCCCCATTGACACACTCCACTGCTAACAAACTCTTTTCACTCTCCTCTTCCTTCGGCCTCTCCCAGTGGACCTCTGGAGCTACTCAGAGAGATGGGCACACACTGGATCTCGTCTTCACCCACCTCTGCCCCTTATCTAATATATCGAACTCTCCCCACCCCATATCTGACCACTTTCTCCACCATCTCCACTCCTCCTGTGTCTCCTGTCTTAAATATAGTGCACCGCTGCAGGAACTTACAAAACCTTAACTCTTGAACTCTCTCTGACTTTCTTGCACCTCTTTCTACCATATCCTCAATTGATGAACCAGATGCAGCCACCACTTTCTACAACAACACAATCACCTCCACTCTTGATTAAGTCGCACCTCTCAAAGTCAACAGACAACTCTGGCATACAGTCTCTACTAAGTAGCTGAGGCGAAGTTCCAGAATTGCTGAATGCCACTGGGATAGAACCCGCTCCACTGACGACCTCACCTCATACAATCGCTGTCCACATTTAAGTCTGTACTCACCTCAGCCAAACAGGATTACTTCACCACTATTATATCCTCTCTGCCTCACAACAACAGATAATTATTCAATACCTTCAACTATCCATCCTCCAGCACGCCAATCCCCATCTCTTCTCTCAGCAGATGATTTTGCCATTCACTTCCTGCACAAGATCAAACTCATCAGAGACAGCTTCACCCCACTGTCTCCTCCGCCTACCTCTATACCTCTCCAAAAATGGTCAAAGCAGGATAAAAAAATCTCAAAAAATCCAAAAATAATCCCACCTTTAAAATCTAACTTGTATAATTATCAAACCATAAAATGATTATATAGGGCAATATAGTCATAGAAAAATACCAATTATAGACTGACAAAGACTCAATCCAAAACTCCAATCACTGTACATCCCCTATATACAGAATAGGAACAAGTCCACCAAAGTGCGATAAGCGGTGCAATAGGCAATTGTAATATTCTACCTCTGTCTGTCCCTAATAAAAAACTTTCCCTCAAACGTCCCTTAGCGGGGTAACTGGCCAGCTGGGGACGACTATTGTTTTTATAATTTTTAATGCCAAAAGATGGAGAGAAAAAAAAAATATAAGAGACGTACTGGTATCAATTATATTAAGAGCTACACAACCAGGGGGTCGCGATATGGTAAATCCTCCCTTTCAGATGTCACACAACAAAATTTTCTGTAAATATATAATAATAATAATCTTTATTTATATAGCGGCAACATATTCTGCAGCACTTTACAAATTCAAGGGTAAAAGTACAGACATTACACATTAAAAGTATTTACAGATGAGACACAAGGTGTGAGAGTCCTGCTCGTGAGAATATATACCCTCAATATGGGCAAAAATACATACATACAAGCCCCAATGAGGGCACAAAGATATGAATGCAAACCCTAGACGCGTTTCTTCCCAGGTCAAGAATCATCAGCGGGGGATACCTAAAAATAAAAGAGAATATATACATTGTATAGCAACATAATGCTAGCACACCACAAGATTCACTTTTAACACTATACTAACCAGGTTGTCTTAGTTTCAACATACCTGAAGATCTCAGTGCTAATAGGAAGGTGTATCCATGAACATAGTGGGAGCAGGTTTGCTCTACCACCTACAGTCTCAGTCACATGGAAAGACAGTGGGTGAGGAGTATATATGCTTTTACTCAGGTCACATCCACTTTTTCTCTAATCAGTCATATTGCTCTCCCCTATTCAGCTAAATTTACTCTATCTACTGTGGATGACATCCTGCTAACTATCCGAAATGTCAAGAAATCTCAAAACAACTTTATACAATAGTTAACCCAAGTACAAAGATGTTCAGCATCTTACATAATCTAGTGCGCATGCGTGTGTCGCGGATATCATATCGCGCCTCAAAAAATCCTTAATGCGCCAGCGTTTAATTTATCCATTCTAAAATAGTTGGTGTCTAACATTCTCAAAGGCGCATGCGCGAGTTGTGGATGGCATATTGCGCCTCAAAAAACTCAAAAGGAGCCTACGACAGTCTTTAATTTATAAGGCGCACATGCAAGTGGGTACATACCGAGCCTCTAAATGTGCCGCCGGCAGTCTTTGGTTTATCAGGTGCACGTGAAAATGGGTGAGTTCCAAGCAAATCGTGCCAGAGATAGATAGAAATACACAGCCAGATTTAGCACTAGTCAAAAAGATCAGATTGTCCCACATACAAAACAGAGCCTATCATCCATTCCTTCCTGTATGGAAGAAGTCATAAAGATATAAACATAGTGATATTTAAGATAACTATATATCCAATTCTACAACCAGGTTATCACCATTATATACGAATATAGCATAAAGGATACATATTCCTACTCACGTTACAGGAAGTATCATAGGTATACAAAACCACGAGATGGTTGCTGTCATACAGATCAAGGGGATTTGTTGCGTATCCAGACCTCAATATTTTAGGTCAATAGTCATATGACCATCCTAATTTTTGAAATACAGAGTTACAAATAATATCTTTTTGATATAGAACCAGACTTAGAAGACAACTAGATACAGATAGGTATATCAGAGAAAACTGGTAAATGTTAGATTTTCATTAAGCCCAGAGGGATATGTGCTGTTTAATTTAAAAATCCAACGGCACTCCCTCTGTAAAATTACACGGTCCCAATCACCACCTCTCACATCTGGTTCTATCAATGCTCTGAAAGGAGATAGCCTCAGGTTTCCCCTCATTCTTCTCTCGAACATGTCGAGCAATAGGGGTATCTACCCCTCTTTGAATGTCCTCTATATGCTCACCAATACGTCTACCAAACTCACATTTTGTCTTTCCAACATAATTTAGTGGGCATGGGCATGTAGCCATACAGTGTCGGACTGGGAGGTCTGGGGCCCACAGGGGAGTTGATCTTGGGGGGCCCACCCTACTGTACGTAAAAATATTACCGGCCTCTCGGACATAAATGCGCCCATTTTACCACATAATACAGTGTGCAAAACAGAATTGTATGGTGTAGTACAATAGCAAGTGAGTCACATATCTGTCTATCGCACATATCTGTCTGTCTAGAATATCATAGACACAAGGCTAAGTAGCTCCATCCAAAATCCCCTCCACCCACATTTCAATATCCCTCCACCCACATACAATATCCCCTCCACCCACATACAATATCCGCTCCCCCCTCCAACCACATACAATATCCTCCTCCACCCACATACAAAAATCCCCTCCACCCACATACAATATCCCCCACCCCCCACATACCAAATCCCCCTCCACCCACATACAATATCCCCCTCCACCCCCATACAATATCCCCCTCCACCCACATACAATATCCCCTCCACCCACATACACTATCCCCCTCCACCCACATACAATATCCCCTCCACCCACATACAATATCCCCTCTACCCACATACAATTTTTCCCCTCCCCCCCCCAACCACATACAATATCCCCTCCACCCACATACAATATCCCCCCCACCCCATACAATACCCCCCACCACCCAATACAATATC
>JAODAL010065963.1:0-17977 GCA_025379985.1 Phyllomedusa bahiana
GTTTTTCCGGGTTAATTTAAGCTTGTTCTGCTGTTGTGGACTAAAAGAAATTTCTTTTTCACCGCCAAAAAAAATTTTTTTCCTGTAGATAATTCATAACGAAGGTTAATTACAAGTTTTTTGTTTTTTGTACCGTAAAAACCCCCGCCATTTAACCGCTAACAAATTGTAAATTTTGGTGCTCATTTCTTTTGCGCAATTTAGATCCAGGGATTAATTAAGCATTGTTCTGCTGTTGTGGTCACTAAACTAAACGTTCTTTTTCACAGCCAAAGAAGACATTTTGCCTGTAGCATAATTCATAACCGAAGGATAATTACAAGTTTTTCTGTTCTTTACCGTAAAGTACACGCCATTTTAACACGCTACAAAGCTGGTCATTTTTGGTTGCTCATTTCTTTTGCGTAATTTAGATCCAGGGGTTAATTAAGCCTGTTTGTGCTTTTATATTCAGTAAAATACACAGTGTTTTTAAACGACACATACAAGTCAATTTTTCCTGCCCATTTGTGGAGCGCAATTTATATCCAAGGGTTACCAAAACTTTTTAGTGGGTTCATTTGGAGTCAAATAATGGGTGTGTATTTCTCATATATAGATATCTTCATCAAACAGTGTCTGTACATTTTAGAACAAACAGTATGTCAAACAGAGAGGTGGCAGGCTCTTTACCTGCGAGTGGCAGTGGCACAAACATTCCTGGAGCAGGCCCAGGTCGCAGCACAGCAAGGGGACGTCGCAGCAGGGTTCACTCAGTGAGCCACAACTGCCGTTGTCATCTAGCAGCCGTGTGTTGTTCAGCAACCCAATGGTTCTTGATTGGTTGACTAGGTCATCCACTTCCTCCCAGATGACATATGACAGCCCCAGCCAAGAGTCGGTGGGAACGTCAGACACAACCCTTAGTTGGCATGGCCCAGGAGCGGTTCAGTGGCCCTCACCTGTCCTCAACCCGCCTCTGTTCCATCTGGTTCCCTCAGCCAGAGATCTACTATGTGGTCTGGGCTCAGCGCTACTATATAGCGAGGATGAACAATTTGAGGAGGGCAGTCAGCAGCTACTTGGCAGTGAAGAAATGGGGTCAATATTCCCTGCTTCTTGCAGTAGGTGGCAAAGTATAGAAGTGGAGAGTGGCATGGGAGGTCATGTTGTGAGGGGTCAGCCTCTTCATACCAAGACCGGTGATGAGGACAGCAGTGACGATGAAACACAAATCGATGATGATGTAGCCGACCGCACTTGGGAGCCGGGTGAAGCAAGGGCTTCATCATTGTCAGGAGAAGAGGGCGTCAGCTTGCGCGTCAGGCAGCGGCGCAGCCAGCAAGTGGGTTGTGTGGCCGTGAGTCAGCAGGGTAGCAGCAGTGTGAGTTCGGGAGCCAAGCGGCCACGGGGTAGAAAATCTGCTTCGCAGGTCCAAGAAAGTAGCGGCACAGGGGCTCAGTGAGGCAGTGGCGGCAGTAGAGCGTTGGCGGTAAAATCAGATACTCGGCGGTGTGCCAGTTCTTTGCTAAGACACCGGAGGAGCCGAATATGGGTATATGTAGAATCTGTGGGCAGAAAGTGAAGCGTGGCCAGGGAGCTAACATTGGCACCACGGCCCTGCATCAACACATGCAGCGTCACCATCCGGTGGCCTGGGAGAAATGTGGCTAAGATGTGGTGGTCCATCCAGCCGCCGCAGCAACAGCAGCAGCAGTGCTCAGTGGCACGCATGCCATTGCAGCCAGCTAAGGCTCCACCACCTCTGCAGAAGGGAGCTGTTTCTCTTTGCCATCATCTCCCAGTCCAGATGCTCCTGCTCCTCGCTACTCATGGCGCCAGCAGTCATTCAGCGAGGCGACTGCAAAGAGACAACAGTATGCGTCCAACCATCCTAAGGTGCATAAGCTGACCGTGCTCCTGTCCAAGTTGTTGTTACTGCACTCCCTCCCTTTCCAAATGGTGGACTCTGCACCGTTCAGAGAACTAATGGCTTGTGCCGAGCCGAGATGGAGAGTTCCAAGCCGTAATTTCTTTTCCAAAAAGGCAGTACCAGCACTTCATAAATATGTAGAACAGAAGGTGGGCCAGTCCTTGAGCTTATCGGTTTGTTCCAAGGTGCACGGCAGCGCGGACATCTGGAGCTGTAACTACGGTCAGGGCCAGTACATGTCCTTTACGGCCCACTGGGGGAATGTGCTTCCTGCCCAGGCACACCTCCACGTTGTCAAACTGCGGCTCCTGCGCCAATGTCCGTCTCCTCCTCCTCCACCACCACCACCATCTCAGCCTCCACAAGTACTGCTCCATTATACCACATGTGTAGGGCACAGCGGTGTCACGCAGTTCTACACCTGGCTTGCCTCGGCGAACGGGTAGGAACTGCTCCGCGTCATGCAGCAAGAAATGAATGTGTGGCTTTCTCCGCGCCAACTGCAAATCGGAACCATGGTGACGGACAATGGGAGTAACATGGTGTCCGCGCTGCACCGAGGAGGGATGGTCCATGCACCCTGCACGGTGCACGTGTTCAAGCTGGTTGTGAAAAGGTTCCTGAAGTCTTCCACCGATCTTCAGAAGATTCTGAAAATGGCCAGGAAACTGTGCATGCACTTCATCCATTCCTACAAAGCCAGGAACACCCTCCTCGAGTTGCAATGGCAGAACGGCCTCCCCCAACACACTCTGATAAGTGATGTTTCCACCCGTTGGAATTCCAGCCTGCACATGTTGGACCGACTGTATGAACAGAGAAAGGCCATTAACGATCTTTTGATGATCCAGGCCGACAGGAGTACTTCCCTGTGTGACTTTGTGTAACGGGTCGCGCCGCGATCCGGTCCACGGACCGTGGTCGCGCCCGTGGTCGCCATGGCGGGTTCCCGGCGGGGACGGGTGGCGCCGTGGGCCGCACCGCTGGCCGTGGTCGCTCCCGTCCCGTCCACTCACCTGGCCTCGCTCCCGCTCGGTCCTCGTCCCCTGCTGGCCGGAATGCGCATGCGCGCCCCCTAGCGCGTGCTCGTCCATGTGGATTTAAAGGGACAGTGCACCGGTAATTGGTTAATTGCTGGGCGCTGTCTCTATATAGGCTTTGGACCCACGTCACTTCCCTGCTGGATCTTTGTTGCCCCGAGCCTTAGAGAAAGCGTTCCTTAAAGTGTATTCTCGCCTTACCGTGTACCAGACTTCTTGCTACGTTTCTCGACTCCGAACCTCTGCCGCCTGCCCTGACCTTCCTGCCTGTCCACGACCACGAACCATTGCCGCCTGCCCTGACCTTACTGCCTGCCCACGACTACGATTCTTGGATTACGATTCGGTACCACGCTTCACCTCGGCCGCCATCGCAAGCAAGTCACGTCAGGGATAGCGACCTGGTAGCCTCATGCCGCAGCAATACCATCCCGCTTTGTGGCGGGCTCTGGTGAAAACCGGGGGCTACTTAGACTCCGCTCCCTGGCGTGGCTTAACTACCATCACTTGCGGTGGTCCAGAGGATCCACTACCCAGCCGTTACACTTTGATGTCAGCCAGTGGCAGCTCATGCGTGACACCTGCCGTTTGTTGAGGCTATTCGAGTAGGCGACGCTATTTGTCAGTCGCCAGGACTACGGGATGAATAACGTCATTCCACTGCTTCATGCCCTGGAACAGATGCTGAAAAATCTGTCTGGGCAGGGGACTGGAGACATGGCGACTACATCTCGCGGCCACATGAGTCCGGTGGGGACTGAAATGGAGGAGTAGGAGGACATTGGAGCAGAAGCATTGTCTGGTGAAATGAGTGGATTTTCTACCCAGGTGACAAGAGAGGAGGAGCAGGAGCAGCTGCAGGAGGTAGATGAAGATGAGGCAGATGACCCGCAAGCACCGTGGCAGTGTACAGTGGAGATGGAGGCAGGGAGCCCCTCGGAGTCACTTGTGCAGATGGCCCGCAGCATGCTGATTTGCCCGGCTAGTGACAGCCGAAGAGTCAACATCCGGCAGAGGGATGACTTCTGGCTCTCCACGCTATTGGACCCTCGCTACCGGTCCCAAATGGGAGCCTTTTTCCCAGCTGCTGAGAGGGAGGACAAACTCAAATACTATAGGAAAATCCTCCCTAGTCAGTTGGCCGGTGCCTATGTGCTGAATCGTCCCTCCTCTCACAGGTCTGACCGGGGGGTTCTTCAGCGCTCGCGTACTACTGCCGCGGGGGCTTGGGGAAGGTGGGGGGGTAGGAGCAGTACCAGCTCCATCAGCAGCAACCTAAGTCTGGAGTTACTGATGAGCAGCTTCCTTCACCCGCCTAGTAAGGAGGGCACTCGCCAACAGCAGCAGCAGGACCTGGAGCAGACCCTGAAACAACAGGTCCTACTTGGACAGCACTCTGCCACCCCAGTTAGAAGATCCGCTGGACTACTGGGCAGCCAAACTGGATGTGTGGCCGCTACTTGCCGAATTTGCAGTGGAGAAGCTGTCCTGCCCGGCCAGTAGTGTGGCATGATAGCGGGTGTTTAGTGTGGCGGAGGCCATCGTTACCCCAAGGAGAAACCGCTTGTCCACGGGAAATGTGAAACGACTGACCTTTGTCAAGATGAATCAGGCGTGGATTGGCCAGGATTTCCACACACCAATGCCTTAGGCGTCAAACTACATCAGCCATGACGCCTCACCCAAACTGTGAGAAATGAGTCTGGGTTCAAACTACCTGCCAACAACTATTCTGATGCCACCACCCGCCTGATTCCACACATCTGCTGACAGTTTCTCCATCTGCCACCAACCATCTTTACCAGGGATTGGTATTGCCACCCACCTCCACACTCTGTCATCATGCCACGCTATGACCTCATGCTGTTGGTGCTGTTGCCGTGCCCTCCACACTGTGTCATTGTGCCACTCTCTGACCTCATGCTGCTGCTGCCTTCACCTCCACTCTGTCATTGTGCCACTCTGTGGCCTACTACTGTTTTGCCACCTCCAGAATGTCATTGTGCCACTCTCTGACCTCATGCTGCTGCTATTGATGCCGTCAACTCCACTCTCTGTCATAGTGCCACTTGGCCTACTCCTGTTTTTGCCACCTCCAGAATGTCATTGTGCCACTGTCTGACCTCATGCTGCTGCTGTGGCTGCTGCCGTGACCTCCCCACTCTGTCATTGTGCCACTGTCTGACCTCATGCTGCTGCTGTGGCTGCTGCCGTGACCTCCACACTGTGTCATTTTGCCACTCTCTGACCTCATGCTGTTACTGCCGTCACCTCCACTCTCTCTCAGTGGGCCACTCTGTGGCCTACTCCTGTTTTTGCCACCTCCAGAATTTCATTGTGCCACTGTCTGACCTCATGCTGCTGCTGTGGCTGCTGCCGTAACCTCCACACTGTGTTATTCTGCCACTCTGTGGCCTACTCCTGTTTTTGCCACCTCCAGAATGTCATTGTGCCACTCTCTGACCTCATGCTGCTGTGGCTGCTGCCGTCACCTCCACACTCTGTCACTGAAGTTGCCAACTGACCTCTCAGCTTGTTTTTTTCCAGCTTTCGCTGCCATGACTTTATTAGGCTACATTCCCGCTTCAGTTTTTTGGTCAGTTTTGCCCTCTTAAGTGCCCAGGGAATTTTATAGTGAAGCGATTCTAAGAGCAGCGGCAGTCATGTGCGTGTCATGCTAAAACACAACATTGTATGAAGACTAAACCAAGCTCCTTCTGCATATTTAAGCATGTCACAACGTTCTACAGCACCCCGCAGGCTCTGTGCAGCCTGGAAATAGCTGTTTTTTTAACGCGATTCGTCCCGAAGCAATTCGGACCGAAACGAATTTTGTCGGAAAATTCGGCGAAGTCACCGAATCGAATTTTTGAGTAATTCGCCCATCTCTAATTGTAGTATCTTAGCCCTCAGCTCATTTCTTTCCAGCTGCCGCTGATGTTACCTTGTCAGGCTGCGTTCCCACTTCAGATTTTTGGTCAGTTTTGCCCTCGTAATTGCGCAGGAAATTTTAGAGTGAAGCGATTCTAAGAGCAGCAGCAGTCATGTGCATGTCATACTAAAACACAGCATTGTATGAAGACAAAACCAAGCTCGATCTGCATATTTAAGCATGGCACAATGTTCTACAGCACCCTACAGGCTCTCTGCAGCCAGGAATTAGCAGTTTTTTAACGCAATTAGTCGCAAATTTATTCGGGTCGAAACGAATTTTGTCGGAAAATTCGGCAAACTCACCGAATCGAATTTTTTATAAATTCGCCCATCTCTAGTAATAACTGACAAACGTATGAGAATGTGGATTGTTTGACTTTTATCAAAATGAATCACGCATGGATCTCTGATGATTTTGTTGCCAGTTGCTGAGGTCACCGATTAGCAGCATGTCTACTTCACAATGTGAACTACACATTCCTCTTTGAAAAAGAAATGGTCCTACTGAAAAAACTTCTTTCAAAATACTCAATTCTTATTGCTAATTGTATTTAGAGTGTCCAAAAGGGCATTTTGTGGGTTTTATGGTCAGGAGACTGTAAAAGACACCAATAGATAAAGGTTTTGTTGAAAAAAAAACCTTATTCCAGTTACTCATTTCTTATTGTAAATGTTTAGCAGTGTCAATGGTTTTGGGGTCATGCTGCTACTAGGAGACAGCCACAGTCAAAGTCCTATTCCAAAAAATATTGTTTCAAACAGTTATTTCTTCCTCAAAATTTTAAAGAGTGTCCAAAAGGTCATTTTTGCAGCTTTTAGGAGAATGTTGCTGTAAAAAACAGCTATAATCCAGGCCCTATTCCAAAAAATGTTTTTTAAAAACTCTTTTATTCTTGCTAATTTTATAGAGTGTCGAAAAAGTCATTTCTGCTGCTTTTGGGGGTATGAATCTGGAAAAGACAGCAATATTCAAGGTTCTATTAAAAATAAATCTTGTTTCAAATACTCATTTCTTCCTGCTAATTTTAGGGTCAGACTACTGTGAAAGGGTTGCCAGGGCTGCCAATAGGGAAGTAGTCCTGTCAGGGGTCCTAATCAAAAAGGGGCTCATCGATAGGTTAAAAATAGGAACTAGTAATGCATTTGATTTAGCTGCATGGGGTCTTGAAAAAGTTGATAGATGACTGACGGAATTTCCGTTTTTAATCCTAGTTGCCAGTAGGAAATTATAGGGATTTAAGAACTCTGGTGAATTGCTGTCTTTGGAGTACAGTTCTTAAACAAGAGACCGTGAACCAATCTTCCAGACCTTTTTAATATCTATATTTTTGAATATGGCCTGTCATCGCTTGGTCGGTTCCCTGTGCGTCTCATTTCTGAAGAGCGGTGTCAATCTGTTTTACAGTGGTTAACACATCCTGCTTCCAGAGGTTTTAACTCCTCTTCCTCTTAGTCATGGCCACAAATATGGTCTTCATCTTTATCAGTCTAAACTGAAGCAAAGGCGGGCCAATTGTCACCCAATAAACCCCACTGAATAATCCATATTCTGAAGAGCCCTTTGATGACCGGGTTCCTCTCTTTGGACTGGACTCATTTTTCAAGGTGCGAAAATGAAAAACACGAGAGGCAAATGGCGTGAAACCCAGTCTATGTTCTCCAAATCCTTCCTTAACATGGAGTTCTGCCTTTGTTATCATACATGCACATCTAGAAGAAGATACGACATTGTGTACATTAAGGGAATGGGCACCATACAAAAAGGCATGCCACCTAAATGCTATCATGGCAAGACTGGCAGGATCTACGATGTTAAACAGCATGCTCTGGGTCTAATTGTAAACAAGAAGATCAATGGTAAAACCCTTGCCAAAAGAATCAACGTCTGTGTGGAGCACATTCGCCACTCCAAGAGCACAGAGAGTTTCCTCCAGCGTGTCAAGGAAAATGAGAGAATGAAAAAGGAAGCCAAGGAGAAGGCCACCCGGATGGAACTGGAGCGTCAGTCAGCGTTGCCAAGTGAAACTCACTGCGTCCCAACTTGTGGAAAGGAACTTGAACTCCTTGAGCCCATTTCCGACGAGTTTATGTGACAATATCCTTTGTAAAATATTCAATTGTTGCTTAAGCATAAGGTTTAAGCATAAGCTTAAGCTACCTAAGGCTTTTCGAATTTCATATGGAGGGGCACGCTCTCTCGTATAAGCAGAAATTTCTCAAGCACTACCCAGGTCTTGACTGTCTTCTGAGGAAGGCTCGAGGTCTTAGCTCACACTTCCGGCATTCGCACACTGATTTTGCCCGACTGTCAGCGTTGCTGCATCATCTGGACCTCCCCATCAACCGTCTGCATTTCTTCGTGCAAATTTTATTGGGAGTGTCAATAAAGGCATTTGTCTGGTTTTAGGATCATGCTGCTTTAAAAGACAGCCATAGTCAATTTTTTAATCAGAAAAATCTTTTTGAAATATTAATTTCTTCCTGCAAATTTTATTCTGATGGTCAGTTAAAGGCATTTTTGCTGGTTTTGTGATCAAGTCACTGTAAAAGACACCAATAGTAAAGGTCGTATTGAAAAAAAGCTTAATTCACATACTCTTTTATTCTTGCTAATTTTATTGAGTCTCCAAAAGGTCTTTTTTGCTGATTGTGTGGTCATGCTGCTGTAAAAGATAGTGATACTCAATATCCTATTTAGGGATAAGCGATACTATCAACAAAAGTTGAAATCGGCACGGTTTTTACGTTTATCGGGATTTCCCGAAGAAGCGATCATTTCCGTGAAAATCTTAAAGATAATCTTTATCACGTGTACAATCACACCTTTTTCAGCGCTTCATGTAATTTTGGCGGCCATCCAATCAGAGAAGAGCATAGAGCAGGGTGAGCTGGCTATACAACGTCATGATTGGGTGTTGTATGGATCTCATTGGCTGCAAAAATCACATGACTTTGTTTTATGTATGTGACTCCATTTTCTGTTCAGCATCATTTCTCACTGATCTCACTACAGAGCAACAAGTCTGTACCAATAGCTGTTGTCACAGCTCAGAGATGCAGTCTACTTTTATACAGAAAACAATCCTTGTAGTTGTGAAGCTTAGGATATAGTTAGATTAGAGAATTTAAGTTCTGATTTAGTTAGAGAGAGACTTGTAAAGAAATCTAGTGCTGTGTGCAACCGAAGGAGGTGGTGGTGGGGTTAATGCAAATGAGGGTGTATATTGTGCAGCCTAGTCTCTCCTGTCCTGAACTCACATGGAAAAAGCTATTTTTTTTAACACTTTGTGGCCAGCAGACCTCCCACCTGAGGGGAAATTGTCCCTTTTGTTTTTGCATTTCTATTGGTGTCTGTGCATCCCAGTTTTTTGCCAATAGTCCCCTTGGACGCAAATTCTTTTACAGATATTTCATATTAACTGCGGCCTGTTGTCAGTGGTGCCAAAACCGCCATATGTAATCCATATAACTGTAAAATACTTCTATTTCACTCAGTGAGTCTCAGATTTGCGCTAATCGTGCACTTGTACGCAAATTGGGTTATAGATATTTCATAGTTACTGCCGCCTGTTGTCTGTGGTGCCAAAACTGCCATATCTAATCGATATAACTTTTAAATACTTCTATTTCATTCAGTCCGTCTCAGTTTGGCGCTAATCGTGCACTTTGTTGAAAACTATCAATTGCTAGTCCTACTGGGCAGTTGTAAATCTCAATGACTGAAGGAAGAACACTGTTGATTTGGTGTTACGGTTCTTCTTCAGACCGCATTTCACAGATATTTGATAGAAACAAATTTGGCTGGCTGTTGGAAATTAGAGGCATTTAAGAATACCTGTGATTTGCCATATTTGCAGTACAGTTTCTCAAGAAGAGTCTGTGAAAAACTCTTCCATACCTTTTAAATTTTTATCTTTCTGAACATGGAGCAAACTGCAGGTGGTAAGCGAGCAAAGAGGGGTGTAGGACATGGAGCTAGAGGTACGAGAGAAGGTGCTCCTTCCAGTGCTGGCGACAATACACAAGCCAGCGTATCGGTTCACTAAAATACTGCTTCAAAGACTACTTTCTTCCGGCACTTTTTAATTTGTGGTCATACAGGTTTAAGGGTCATGCTGCGGTCCAGGACAGGTATAGTCAATGTCCAGTTCAACTAAAATGGTGGTTCAAAGACTCCTTTTTCCGGCACTTTTTAATCTGTGGATCATCCAGATTTAAGGGTCATGCTGCGGTCCAGGACATGGATAGTCAATGTCCAGTTCAACTAAAATGTTGGTTCAAAGTCTCCTTTTTCCGGCACTTTTTAATCTGTGGGTCAGACAGGTTTATGGGTCATGCTGTGGTAAAGGACAAGGATAGTGAATGTCCAGTTCAACTAAAATGGTGGTTCAAAGACTCCTTTTTCCGCCACTTTTTAATCTGTGGATCATCCAGATTTAAGGGTCATGCTGCGGTCCAGGATTGTTATAGTCAATATCCTGTTCAACCAAAATGGTGATTCAAAGACTCCTTTTTCCGGCACTTTTTAATCTGTGGGTCATGCAGATTTTTGGGTCATGCTGTGGCACAGGACAGGTATAGTCAATGTCCCGTTCAAATAAAACAGTGGCTCAAATACTACTTTCTTCTGGCACTTGGTAATCTGTAGGTCAGACAGGTTTAAGGGTCATGCTGCTTTCCAGGAGAGGGATAGTCAATGTCAAGTTCAACTAAAATGGTGGTTCAAACACTCCTTTTTCCGGCACTTTATAATCTGTGGGTCAGACAGATTTAAGGGTCATGCTGCAGTCCAGGACAGGGATAGTCAATATCCAGTTCAACTATAATGGTGGTTCAAAGACTCCTTTTTCTGGCACTTTTTAATCTGTGGGTCAGGCAGGTTTAAGGGTCATGCTGTGGTACAGGACAGGGATAGTAAATAGTCTGAGTTTTTGTCTGTGACTCTTGTTGCCTAATTGTGTTGCCTAAGATGTAGCACTTATCCAGTTTACTGTTGTGGATGTTAATTCCAGTATCTCCTTACCTGTTTGGGTGCAAGAATGAAGCTGTTGTTCCTCTCACATAGACTTTAATGGTCATCAGCGATAATCTGCTATCGGCTATCGCTCATCACTAGTCATATTCAGAAAAATCTTGATTGAAATAGTCATTTATTCCTGCAAATTTTATTCTGATGGTCAATAAGGGCATCTGTGCTGGCTTTGCGCTCAATCCACTGTAGACACCAATAGTAAAGATCATTTTAAAATCAAGCTTATTTCACATATTCATTTCAAATTTCACATGCCTCAAGGCAATCAAAATGAACAGCGGTTACTGGGTGGCCACTCTCCTTGATCCACGTTCCAAATCAAAAGTCAGCAATTTCCTTCTTGCGTCTTCTTCACGTTCTAATGTCACAGTGGAACAACGTCAGCAACGTGACAGCAGTAGAATGGCAAGTAGCTGTAGCAGCAGCAGCATTGGAAAGATTCTTGTTTGACGTAGTCAATTTCTTATTGAAAATTTTTATTCTGAGGGTCCAAAAGCATTTGTGCTGGTTTTGGGGCAAGGCTACATTAACAGGGATGCCAGGGGTGCCAATAGGACAGTACTCCTGTCAGGGGCCCTAATGAAAAAGGGGCCCAGTGATAGGTTAAAAAATGGGCTTGTAATGGGTGAGGGCCCTATTTGATTTAGCTGCATGTGGCCATGAATCGGTTAAAAGACGACTGACAGCAGCCCTGGCTCCCACCGCACCCACTCTAACTACGTCCCTGCCAGCTGAACCCCTGTGTTCCCCATTGGGATGTTCTTGCCAACACCACATATTTTTGGTCCCTGGTGCAAAAAGTGATAGGGGTCTCCAGCCAGTTAATTTGTGCCATTTCCAGTATCGGTGTCTTCTTATGTGTCAAAGGGGCCTCGTAGCTCTAATGTGTCAAAGGGCCCTCTTAGCAGCTTCTTCCACTGCACCTCCATGCTGTCCTCATCTTTTCAGTTAGCCATTGAAAGGAATGAATTATTTTAGCCTGTGAATTTTTTTCTGTGACTCTTAAAGCCTAATTGTCTTGACTAAGATGTACCACGTATCCAGTTTACTGTTGTGGACTGTAATTCCAGCTTTTCCTCACCTGTTTGGGTATAAAAATTAACCTGGTCAACATCTTCCATAGACTTTAATGGGATTCGATGATCGATCAAGATCATAAATCGGAAATCGGCGCGATATTTCTCAAAATCAACAATCGTCGAGATCTTGATATTTTTACTGATTGCTCATCACTACCAAAGAGTTGTCGAAGGACATCAGAAACAAAATTGTAGCCCTGCAAAAGCCTGGGAAGACTTAATCTGCAATAGGCAAGCAGCTTGGTATGAAGAAATCAACTGTCGGAACAATATTTAGAAAATGGAAGACATACAAGACCACTGATAATCTTCCTCGATCTGGGGCTCGACGCAAGATCTCACCCCGTGGGGTCAAAATGATCACAAGAATGGATAGCAAAAATCCCAGAACCACACGGGGGACCTAGTGAATGACCTGCAGAGAGTTGGGACCAAGGTAACAAAGGCTACCATCAGTAACACATTACGCCGCCTGGGACTCAGATCTTACAGTGCCAGACGTGTCCCCCAGCTTCAGCCAGTACATGACTGGAGCCGTATGAAGTTTGCTAGAGAGCATTTGGATGATACAGAAGAGTTTTTGATGAATGTCATATGGTCAGATGAAACCAAAGTAGAACTGTTTGGTAGAAACACAACTCGTCATGTTTGGAGGCGAGAGAATGCTGAGTTGCATCCAAAGAACACCATACCTACTGTGAGGCATGGGGGTGGCAACATCATGTTTTGGAGCTGTTTCTCTGCAAAGGGTACATCTGTGTACATGAAAGAATGAATGGGGCCATGTATCATGAGATTTTGAGTGCAAACCTCCTTCCATCAGCAAGGACACTGAAGATGAAACGTGGCTGGGTCTTTCAGCATGACAATGATCCCAAGCACACCACCAGGGCAATGCAGGAGTGGTTTCGTAAGAAGCATTTCAAGGTCCTAGAGTGGCCTAGCCAGTCTCCAGATCTGAACCCCATAGAAAACCTTTGGAAGGAGTTGAAAGTCCATGTTGCCCAGCGACAGCCCCAAAACAGCACTGCTCTAGAAGAGATATGCATGAAGGAAGGGGCCAACATACCAGCATCAGTATGTGCTAACCTTGTGAAGACTTACAGAAAATGTTTGACCTCTGTCATTGCCAACAAAGGATATATAACAAAGTATTGAGATGAACTTTTGTTATTGACCAAATACTTATTTTCCACCATAATTTGCAAATAATTTCTTTCCAAATCAGCCAATGTGATTTTTGGGATTTGTTTTCTCATTTTGTCTCTCATAGTTGAAGTCTACCTACCGTATGATGTCTATTACAGGCCTCTCTCATCTTTTTAAGTGGGAGAACTTGCACGATTGGTGGCTGAATAAATACTTTTTTTCTCCACTGTAGAAGAGAAGAAGCATAATTACCTCATGGAAAGCTTGCTTCTGTTGCTAAGACTGTCCCTGTTATCCTGGCAGTAACCTTCAATGTTCATGAGCATGTGATTGCTGTAGCCTGTGAATGGCAGAACATTTCATGTGAACGCTGAAAGTAGAAGGCTCCACAGCAATGGAACGAGAGCATCCAGAAGGTTAAGTATGCTTCTTGTCTTCTATTTTTCATCATGCACTGATGGACGAATGAGGATATTGAACCACCCCTTTAACAATCCCGTAGTCATAGAAAAAAACAGAGAACCATAAAATACCAAAAGTGTTTAATGATCTGAGACTATGACCACAAAGTTAAGGTGTGCACACTGAAAGACATCAAGGCATGCGCTAATTGAATTTAACAGAGGCATCCCCCATGAAGCACCCAATGTTCTGCAAAGATGCATGTCTCTCCATCTTTTTGAGGGGTTCATAGTAAGCATCCAAATCAATTGTGGCTAAGATCTGCCTGTCTTTTTCGATGGTGCAGTTAAAGTCTCCACTCAACCCTATAACCTTGGTGATAAGCTGGGTGTGTAGCAGCACCAAACCTCCAAATGCTTACTCCAGGCATGCTGACATACACGTTGATAAACCGGACAAGTTTTCCTGCCCAATTCTTTTCTGCCATTAGCAATATGTCACAGACTAGCTCCCAGACAAAATGAAGTGGATTTTGTGTTGTCTCCACAAGATCAGTAGGAAATAGATAGCAGCTGGAGCAAGGCAAGGGCTGGTGGCACCAGCTGTGACATGGGCAAAGAAAGGGTTGATGTCTTTTCCTTCTTCTAGCTGAGGCCAGTGTTGATGTAGGCATTGCATTTACAGGACACTTGGCTAGTAGATTTAGGGTAGGCTTCCTCAGGCAATCCTTTGATTAATGCCGTGTAGCACAACAAATCCTGCAGTTTATCTATGTATATTTCATGCCCCTTCTTAGTGCATTTGTAGCAGATTTGTGGTACATTGAAGGTAAAAGTTGTATTCCGAAGAGTTGCCCAAGAAGGAAGGCTAGGACAGCTGTTGAACACAATCTTCACTCATTGCATCCAAACGGTGTGTCTGTACAATACTGTTCAGGTCAGTAACCAGTGGTGGGATTAGAACACTTGGGCACAAAAATGCACCCTTAGCATGCACATGTGCAGTTTACCCTAGTATTTGTCATTACTGTAGCTAAAAATTTCCTTCATACATGAAAGCATCTGAAGGTCTAGGTACTGAAAGAAATAAAATAACTGAGTAGGTTTACATTTGATTTTACAGAATTAAATTACTGATGCAACATTTTAATACATTCAGAGTTGTACCTATACAACACTTCTACATTGATAAGCCCAACTCTGCTTCACAAGTATTAATTCTTCTATCAAGCTTGAATGTTGCTTATTAAATCTCACAATATCTAAGCTTAAACAAATAAGATCTATTTTACTTTTCAGTGATTTGTTTTTTGCTAATAAGGTAATTTATCCCAGAATGTACAGAAACCCTAAATCTCTAAAAATTAAATACAAACGAAATAAACAGAGCGATAAACTTAATTCAACACACTCCAAATCCCATGATTGTAGAGACACTTTCAGTATTTTATAAATAATTTATCTGCTTCTTGCAACAGCACTTTATAATTTTAGTCATAAATGCTTCCCTTTCCATAGGATGGATGAGGAACTCAGCAGCCAAATAAACTACCCTGCAGTGGATCTATCATATATTATTGGTAGAAGCTATATTACTCAGAGTGCTTAGCAGTCACCTATATGATATGCATGCATAATTCTTATTTAATATCTGCATGCTCTAAAATACTTTTTATGCCATGTATAAATTGAGTATATGTGTTTGCTGTATTTATATACAAATAATTCCCTGCCTAGTTTATGGTCAATATAATATTTCAGCAATGTGTCATGAAGTATATTGTACATTTTCCTTGTTGTATACAGACTGGTTTTCAATTGCAGAAAATTTTTTTACTTTGAAGGATAGCTGATCATTTCCCAATAATTGAAGTAGTATTCCCACCATATTCATTAACTTTAAACATGTAGGCAAAGTAAATTAAAATTAATACCAAATACATTGTTGTTCTAATTTTGCCTCATTTCAGAGTTAGAGCAGTTCTTATCTCCTGCTCATTTAAACTTCTCTACTTACACATATAACAACTGTACCAATAGCCCAGCTGGTGACCTCACTCCCTGCTATGTCTTATCAGCAGGTCTCTCTGATCTTATCTTTCACACTAATTTGTGTATTTATAAGCAACGAAATGCGCGCCGCCCTTACAGTAATTCATAGCTCTCATTGAAAGCTAAGAATTATGAATCATCTCTCCGGATGTACAATATGCACGTATCGTGCGTTCAAGGAGAGAAGTGACATGTCAATTGTTTGCGGCGCTTATGTTTGCTGGCCCCGCTGACAATGCATGTCAGTGGGCCCAACCCCCCCCTGTGCTTTGGAATTACACACTGATCAGCACATGCTTCCAACCCTTATAGTTACTGATCTTGTAGCTGCTTTGTGCCATCAGGAATCACTGCAAAAGTTATAAAACAGATCTATAAATTTTCTAATCACTGCAAAAACAGACCGCCTCAAAATTTCTCTTAAACATAATTTTTATTATACGATTTAAAATAATGTAATCAATATGGTCAACAAAACCTCCACAACAGGCCATTCCCTATAGCTTTGAATGTGAGACTACTACCATTTTATTGACAATCATCTTGGGTCTCTCATACATAAATTGCAACTATTTAGCATATGCTTAGTCATGCAGATTCTTGTCATGTTACTGCATTGTTACTGTTTTGCACCTAGTAGTGGAACAATCTATTTCTTCTTTTTACTACAAATTACAACTTGTCCTCACATTCCCTAATAGCTTAGTGTGTTATTAGTTTGATTCCTAAGTGAAAGGTCACTGGTTCGAATCGAAGAGCAGCCATGAAGAAGATTTCCCAAGAAAAGAGAAAAGGCATCATCCAGTTCTTCGATAGTGGTCTCTTAGCCAAGAAAATTGACAAACTGCATTATAAGAGTGCCTGGACAGCTGGAAAAATATAAAATGAAGTCGGTCCATTTATTCCTAAGCCAGGAGGTGGAGATCCAGGCAAAATATCAGTGTCAACAAGTTGACTCATCACAAGATCTGTCAGCTCCGGCTTGACAAACTCAGCAGTGGAGGTAGCTCGTATACGTCGCCATAGTGAGATCACAGACGTCCATGAAAGCACCATGTGAAGTGAAGAAGCCTCAACTTCAATAACATCAAAAGAAGTGTTGGATAGTAGAAGTTTGGAAACAGGTAATTTGAAGCAATGAGACGAAAGTCAATTGATAGGCTTTGATCGGTGCAAATTGGTCTGTAAGAAACAAGAGGAAAGGGGGCAATGTATCGAGATTGTTGAAGGAACTGTCAAGTTCAGTGGAGGAAACCTAATAATATGGGTTTGTTTCACAGCCAAAGGCATTGGATACTTGACACGGATTGATGTTTATCTCAATGCTGAGCTGTATGTGAGTATCCTGAAAGATAAGTTATTTCATACACTCAAATACTATGGGTATTAAAAGGACGACATAGTGTTCCAGCAGGACTATGACTGGAAGCATATGTTAAGATTGGTGAAGAAATGGTGCAATGACAATAAAGTACAGTTGCTGGATTGTTACCCACAGTCCCCAGACCTTAACACAATGGAACAAGTGTGGGTAGAGTTAAAGAAAAAGCTGTATTTATACCCAAGGGAGTCAACCAGTGTGCACCAACTTTAGCAACATGTAAAAAAAGACCTGGGATCAGATTACGGTTGAGACATGCTTGAATCTGGTGGAGAACATGTCCAGAAGCCAAAGGTGGATTTACAAAATACTAACAAAATAAAAAAAACTTGAATTTCAGATTTTTAGGAGCATAACAGTAATTATGCAGTTACATACCAAGAATCTGCATAACTAAGCAGATGCTAAATAGTTAGCATAGTCAAGATGATTGTCTATAAAATGATGGTAGTCTTGCATTCAAAGCTGTAGTGGATGGTGAGATATGGAGCCTGAAAGTCAAAAGTTCAAAACATTGTTACCCTTTTGCTTGGCACTGTGACTAGGATAATAAAATAAATCATATAGTAGGACTTACCAACTTGGCTGTTTATAGTGATGAACGATTACGTTGACTATCGTCATCGGGTCGATAGTCGATTGTTGCAAAGATGGTAGTGGATCCTCTGGACCACCGCAAGCGATGGCGGTAAGCCCCGCCAGGGAGTGGAATCTAAGTAGGTCCGGTTTTTCACCAGAGCCCGCCGCAAAGCGGGATGGACTTGCTGCGGCGGATTATACCAGGTCACTACTCTGACGTGAAATTGCTTGCGGTGGCAGCCGAGGCGTGTGCGGTAACAGAATCGTGGAGCAAGCTCGTGGTCGGGACAGGCAGAAGGTCAGTGCAGGCGGCAAAGGTTCTTGGTCAAGGGACGGGCAGAAGGTCAGGACAGGCGGCAAGATTCCCTGGTCACAGGACGGAGGCAGAGGTCGGTACCAAACTCCCCCCCCCCCCACC
>JAODAL010065964.1:0-17976 GCA_025379985.1 Phyllomedusa bahiana
CCCCTTTGACCCCTTTACAATTGTGAAAAACAAATGTCTGTTAAAAAACTTTTTTTTTTATAATGGGACCTGTATATTGCTCATTTAAAAGAAGCATGACCCAAAAAATTATAAAAATTTATTTCTCAGCCACTTTTTAAAAATTGTGAGGGAAAATGCCATTAAAGCCACTTTTCTTTTTCCAAAGGACCAGATAATTCTGTATCTCACAGCTACAGCCCCAAAAAAAATTTATAAATTGACTTCTCACCACATTAAAAATTTGTGAGGGAGAAACCACAAAAAAGCCCTTTCTTCCAAAAGGACCATGATTATTGCTGTATCTCACAGCAAATTTGACCCCAAAAAATTATAAAAGATTTTCCAGCCACAAAAAATTTGGGAGGGAAAACCACTAAAAGCCACATTTCTGTTCCAAAGGGCCCAAATTTATAGCTTATCCACAGCAACAGACCTAAAACCATTGACAATGCAAAACTTTTTAAGATAAAGTGAGTAAAATGGAATACGGTGTTGTCATAAAACCTTGGTGTTTTTTACAGTCCCCACAGCAAAACCACAAAATAAACTTTGGGAAAAGAGAATAAAAATTGCAGTAAGAAATGATCTTTTTAAAAAAAAAATTTTAAAAAGGACAATTTCTGTTTAAAAAGGAATGGGGAAGTAGCCCCGCAACTTCCGGTGACCTGGGCAATTGGGGCCACAACACACAGAGATCCATGCCTATTCATCTTGAAAAAGTCAAACGATCCACATTTCTGTGAAAGCTGGGCGTTTGTCTGTAATGACTCCTCCACTGTGCGAAGCCCGTCAATAGACCGCGGCGGGCAGGACAACACCTCTATGGCGTGATGAGCCCCTCGGGCCATATGTCCATTTTGGATACCCCGAAGTCTATTTGGGGCCGGAACCATACAAAACATCAGTGTTGAGCGCAGATACGGGACCATGACTTAACTGATCTCTGTGTGTTTGGAGTGTGCCCGCATTTCATCGTTGGTGAGTGGTTAAAAAGGGTTTCCAAAAGGTCACCCATTTGGGTTCTCCACCTTCCGCGCCTCGCCACTTGGCCTCCAAAATGCTGTCACCGCGTGTTGTTCCCCCGTGACTTTTTGGGAAATGAAGCAACCAACAGATGTCCCATTTTACAATCACAAGGGCTCCATTCCTGCATTTTACTCTCTATTTGGGTTGGGTTGGGGAGAGTGCTGAGTTTTGTTTTTTACCGGGATCCAGGGGGGTGGCCACCCAGTAACGTTGTTCATTTTTTTGGGCCTTAATGCGAGGGTCTGTTGGAGGAAATGGAGCATCCAAGCACTCATGGAAGATGGAGCCTGATTTCCCAAGCTCTGGGGCGAAGGGCCTAAAACGATTTCCTCATCTTCCTCCCCGCCCAAATTCGCCCAACCTCTTTTTTAAGGCAGGACTCGTAACATTGTTGTCTAAATACCTCCTCCTCCTCCTCCTCCTCCCTGCCTCCGGCACAAATTTAACACAAACCCCCCCTTGCCAGATGATGACCCTGAAGCTATTCCCACCTTGCACTACTCTGGGCCCCGAACACTGCCAAAAAAGACCGATGAAATTTGAAACTGTCGGCCGGTTTGGATTTGACGGGAGAAAGGCTCCGTGTCCGCACTGTTCCGTCTCCTCCTCCATCGTGGCGGGACCTGTTTTTTTAATTTCCAGCGATCGTTCCCGAACTAAGACACCACAAACCATGCAACAAGGGCATTTTCCACCCCGACCATTTTGGGGGGCTTCTTCAAAAAATGGGAGGGTGTCAGAGCTCTTTCCCCCTCCACTCTCGGTTCTCACCCCCCGGTCCCACCGCTGCTTTCAGGGCCCTGTGCACTTTTGTACGCAATGGCATTGCGCGCGCCCAATCGCTGGGGCATGTGGGGGTGAATTCTAACGTGTTTCCACGTCAAAAATGAGACGGTTGACGGGGAGGCAAAACTGACGCGCTGGGGGCCCCAGGGGGGACGAAGCAGGGGGGCGAATGGGGGAAGTGCGAACTTAGACTTCAGCCTTCTTCAAAAAAGGCCATCCAGACCCCTTACTCTTTTAGAAATTTCTGGACGACAAGGTTCTTTGACATGAGCCGGGCCCAAGGGATGGCCCCCACCTACCGATCTTAAGGGGGGGCCACCCGTTTTCGCCCGAATTCGCCCCCCCTTTTCCGGGCAAAAGGGGTTTTTGTCACCCACCCACCCCTTTTCGCCCCAGGGGTTTGGGGGGTGAGCCGCCCCCAAAACCCCCTCCCTTTTTTGAGGAGGTCCCCCCAGCCCAGTTTAAATTTCAACAGGCCTGTTTTCAAAGGGGCACGTGATGCCACCAGAGGACCTTGGGGGAAAGAACCCGGGCACCATCCCTGGGTTTTAAGGGAGCGTGCGCCACCCCCTGAGTGCCACCGTAAAACCCCCCGGGGGAAACTTCCCCCAAAGCCACCCAGGACTGTCACAGAGATATAGGGGCCCTTGGGCCGGGCTTACTAACCATGGCCCTGTGGTCAATGGACTTTTCCCCACACAGATGCGAAAAAGGCGCTTAAAATTTTGAGGCCCCGGGCCCGGGGCCAGGGCCGACGGTTTTTTTCGGGGCAAAGAAATGCCGGCTGGGGAAATCGGGTTTTTGGGGGAAAGGCAAGGGCCCAAAAGGGGCCCCCGGGCGGAACCCATCTTTTTCCCCAACCAGAAACGGAAAGGGAAACTTTTCCCAAGGGCCAAAAAGGGCCCTGGCCAATTTTGGTACCCTTTCCGGCTTTTGGCTTTGGGTTTTTTTTTGGTTTAAATTTGTTTTTTCTGCCCCCAAAACCCTTTTAAGGCTAGAAGGCTGGCGCTAATTTGGCCGCTGTACGAAATGCAGGTCTTAAAAACTGGGGGGGAAGGAGAAGGGGGTGGGAAAGGGTTTCCCCCTGGTGGGCGGGGGGGCCCCGGGCGGATTTGGGGCTAAAAGCGGAGGCTGTTTCCCTTTATCATGACTATGAAAAGACTTGGGGCACCTAAAACCCTTTTGGGTGGTGGCGGAGGAGGGGGAGACGAGGGGGGAAAACATTTGGTTTTGGGGGCCCGGCGTGGGTCGGGCCTTTTTTTTGGCCAATTTGTTGCCCCCAAATTTCAACTCATGCATTCCTCCCAGGGAGACTGGCATTTTGGTGGGGGTTAACCCCCTTTAAGGTTCTTCCTCACTTAGCGTTTTTAACGGCAAAGGGGGCCCAGAGACATTCGCTGGGTGAATCAGAGACTTGGGGGGGTAAAGAAGGCCAAGGTTTGGGAAGGCCCGGGACCTTTTTGACGGCGATAACGAGGGAGGGGTTTGCGCGACCATGGCTGGGGGAAAATCGGGTTCAGCGGCCCTTCGGGCCGCCCCGGCCCCCCTTCCCATTTTAAAGGGGGAACCCGGGGGAACGGGGACATTTTTAACCTCTCGTCTTCCCCCTTTGTCCAGGGGAGGGAACCTAATGCAAGAAAATTTTGCTGAAAAGACCACGTTGGTTTCCCCCAATGTCTAAACATATCATCCAACACAGGTGATTTTTTTGTGCCTAAACATTTGAAAACCCAGGAGCTGCGGGCTACAAGAAAAGGGGGACTGAAAGGGGGTTTGCCGCCCCGCCCGGTTTTTTTGGCCGTTTGACCGTTTTCCTTCTCCCCTCGATTGGCATCATTTAACTTGTGCCCCTGGCAGAGGAAATCACCTTTTTGGGGGCCTCTTGATTTTAACATCCCTTTACTGCCCCCAACCCATTTTGAAAACAAAGAGTCTTCAAAAAAGGGGTTATCCCAGTGGGGGGTACACGATTTTGGAAAAATTTGGGGGTTTAAAAGGGAAAAGGGACGGATGCTGATAAATTCGTTTTTGACGAAAATTTGGGGGCCCGGTGACTGGGGAACGAGGGGGAAAGGACGCGGGAAATTGCGGGTTGGGCTTTAACCACGGGAAGACAGTTGGGCGCCCGGCGGGTTCGTCCCAAATTCCGGGGCCCTACCCAGCGATGACGGGCCTTTAGGGGCCCCTGAAACCTAAAGATCCCCCCTGGCAGGGCGTGTTGTCGCCAGACGGGTAAAAGGGAGCACCTTTCTCCCCGAAAAACCCACCTCCATTTCCCTACCCCCCTCTTTGCTCGTTTTACCACCTGAATTTCGCTCCATGTTCAAAAATTAAAAAAAATTTGAGAAAAGTATTTAAGATTTTGGGAAAAATCCCCTTATAAAAGACTGGCAAATCACAGCTAATTTCAAATCCCCAAACCCAAAACAAAATTCCCGGATCCAAATACAACTCCAAAATTAAACATCAAAAAAAGCTCCCTTTCGCCAAATTTTAAAAAACACGTATCTGAAAATGTAAACGGATAAAAAAAGGTTTTTTTTGGAAAACCTATAAATTAAACTGTGGTGACTAAAAACTTGCTGTTTTCCCCTTTAAAGTGAAAGGGTGCCTCAATGACCAAGCTGTAGTCACCAAAGTCAAAAAAACACGAAATTTACTGTTTTCGGATAAAAAAAGGGTTTTTTTTTGGCACCTATAAATTTCCCACCTGGGGTTAACAACACAATTCCCTTGGTTTCAAATTTTAAACTGCAAGGGGGCTTTTTCAAAACAAATCTAAAGGGGGCAAAAGTGCAAAAAACACGAAACGAAATTTTTAATTGGATAATAAAAGGTATTTTTTTGCACCAAAAAAATTCCCCCTTTGGTGATTTCCCAAAATTGTTTGTTTTCCCCAAATTAACTGCAAAGTGGGATCTACAACAAAGCGGGGCCTGCCCCAAAAGGGAAAAAAAAACACGAATCGAAATGTATTCAAAAAAAAAAGGGTTATTTTTTGGGCACCTATCAATTTCCACCCTTGTTGACCCTAAGAAAATTTGAAAAAGTTATTTCCCCCAAAAAATTTTTAAAGGGCAAAAAAGGTTTTTTTGGCCCTTAAAATTTGGGGAACAAAAGCGGTTTTTTTTTGGGGGCCAAAAAAGTAAAAAGAAAAAAAACCATATTTTAAATTTATAAAAAAAGGGTATTTTTTTGGGGGGCAACCTTTTTAATTAAAAAACCAAAAAGTGGCTTAAAAAAATTTGCTGTAAAATTCCCCCTAAAAAATTTTAAGTTTCGGGGGGGGGGGGGGGGGGGGAAAAATTTTTTTTCAACCAAAAGGGTGGGAAAAAAATTGGGGCCAAAATTGAAAAAAAAAACCCCAAAAAAAAACGCAAAAATTTTGGGTTTTTCCCCTTTTGGAAAATTTTTTAAAAAGTAAAGGTTTTTAAAAACCTAACAAAAGAAAAAAACCCTCAGGTTTAACAAAAGAAAAGGAAAAAAAAAATTTTTGGAAAAAATGTGAAACCTATAAATTCAGGCTCCCCAAATACCAGGAAATTTTTCCCAATAGAAAACTGTTAATAATAAAGTTTAATTTGGGCAAGGGTCTACATTTAAGTTTTTGGTGAACTTTATCCTATTCTTTAAAGAGCTTTTCCTATTCGTAAAAAACAAGATTTTTTTTGGCCCCTTTTCAATTCACCTGTTGACTATAAATTTCCCTGGATTCAAATTTAAGTGAAAGGGTTTGGTTTATACAACAAAAGTGGAATGGGCAAAATTAAAAAAATGAACACCAAACCTTTAAAAATGAATACTATAAAAAAAGGGGGATTTTTGCACCTAAAAAAGAGAACCTGCAGTTACTAAAAAAGTTTTGTATCCTAAAAAATTCAGGCCCCCAAATCCGGGAAATTTTCAATAAAAAACTGTTAATAAAAAACCAAAATTGCAAGATTCCAACACGAAGTCTTGTGAACTTTTCCAGTATTTTTTTAAAGGGGCCTTTTCTTTTCGAAAAAAACCCAGGAAATTTTTTTTGGCCCACCTTTTCAATTCACCTGTGGGGGACTAAAAAAAATTCCTGGTTCAAATTTAAGTGAAAATTTTTGTTTATATCAACAAAAGGGGAAGGGGGGCAAAATTGAAAATAAAACACCAAACCGAAATGAATTTAACTGATAAAAAAAGGGAGATTTTTTGCATCTAAAAAAGGGAACCCGCAGTCTAAAGAAAAGATGTGGTACCAATAATTCGGGCTGCCCAATACCAGGAAATATTTCAATAAAAAACCCTGTTAATAAAAAAAGCTTTTTGCAATGTCTACACTAATTTTGGGGAAAAACTTTATCCAGTATTCTTTTATAATTTTTGTCTTTTCGCCCGCGGGGGCCCCCCCTCCCCCCCCCCCCTTAAAAGAAATAAGGGCTCCTTTAAAATTCTCTACCAAACCCTAAAAAAAACTTCCAATCTTAATCAAACTAAATTTTTTAAGGGAAACGCTAATAGTAGATTTTTTCTCTTTGAAGAAATATAATAATTTCGTTTGGGGCTTTTTTGGACACAACAGAGCGCCGCCCTTCTGCCTTGAAAACCGCTGAAAAACCACTGAGGCTGAACGGGAAACCTGTTCTTTTGAAAAACGAGGTCATGTGTTTTTTCCCACCAAATCCAACCAATTTACACATCCCCATTCAGGGACTCCCAAACACACATCTCATCCTCCCTTCTATTTCTTTTAATCTCATTTGCTGGCCCCCAAAAAATTTTACGGGAAGGGGGCCAAAAAAAAAGCGCGATTTTAAAATAGATTTCCACAAATTTTAACCAAAAATTTAATCGCATTAATCAAAAAAATCCGATCACCAAAAAAAATTGTGTTTTTTTTCAACTTATTTTCGAAAAATAATCCCCTTCAACACTATCCATAACTAATAAAAACGGGCCCTTTTTAGTTTGAAAGCCTTAAAAAATTGGGTTCCTTTACTACAGGAAAATTGAATCAAAAAATTAAATCCCTTATGTCAATTTACCTGTCAGAATTTTTTTTCTTTTTGAAGTTATATTTGCTTTTTTTTTAATAAGGAACAGGAATTTAAACAACTGACTCACAAATCCATATATCCCTGCTACTACACTTACAGAAAGCAAATGTGGGTACATTATAGAAATACCAAAGCTTTAAAATGCTGCCAGAGAGAACACTAAAACATTTACTCCTCTGTAATTTTTTTAAATATAATAAAAATACAAGTATGAAGACTAAAAAATAAACAAAAAAGTATATTTGAGAAGGAATACAGGAGATGTTTTAAATTTTTAAATTTTAAGTCCAAAAAAGATGTTCAACCCGAAATTTTCCCTGTAGTTTCAACCAATTTTAATCTAGCAATCGTTATAAAATATAGGTTCATATTAGAAACACATTTTTAGTGGAAAACGTGTGCTGTTAAAATTGCCAGGCACTTACAGAAAAGCTTCAAACCCCTTTTCCCCTGAAAATTTTTGGGGAAACCTGTGCTTTGGAAATTTTACTTTCCCTTTTTTCTAATCCTGCGGGAAAAGATGATGGTCTTGTGTGATTTTCTAGTTATATGAAAACACATTTCTGTCATTTTGTTGAAAATGTGTCCAAAGGAACATTCAATTGGAAAATAGTTTTAAAATGTAAAAAGTTCCTTTTTATTCAAAACAGCAAAACTGTATTGTTGAATTTGTCAACAGAACAGAAAAAGAAAACCTGCTTTCCTCAATTGTATAAGATTTAGCTTGTAATAAAAATAACAATACAACTTTGAAAAAAAGGAAACCCTTTAAACCCCTTTCCCGAAAAGGTAAAGAAAAAAGAAAAAACTTTAAAACCCCAAATTTTTTACCCATCACTTTTAACCCAATTTTGAATTTTTCCCTCCCGAATAAGAAGCTTTTTGGTTGGGTTTTTTTACAAATTTGCAAATTAAAGTTTTTTTTCAGTACTTTTGAAAATAAAGACCAAAAAAAAAACTATAAATTTTAAAAGTTTTACAAAAAATAAACAGAATATGCCAAGTTTTAAAAAATAAAAAATAAGACTAAGTACTTTTATACCCTTTATATACACAATTTTAATTCTTACTAGAATTTAAGTACAATTTAAAATTTACATTAATATTTTATGCATTTTTTTATGCACAGGCAAAAATCAGAAATCCTGATGAACCAAATGACTCCTTTTATAAGTCAAATACATTAAGGTGTTTGACTAAGTCATTCTCTTTCCCTTTTTTTCTATATATGGCCCAAATTAAACCCAAAAAACTTTTTTCTATACAAATTTACCCCCAAACATTTTAAAATCCCCCACTTTTTTTAAAAACCTCCCCTACCTTTTTTCCACATCCAAACAAATTTTAATTTATCCATATTTCCCCAAATTGGAAAATTAAAACACCTTTGGGCCCCACCAGTAAAATTTTTCCCCAAACAGGTAAAAGTGTCCCCAGATGATTTTTTAAGTACCCAATTTTTTGCCACCATTAAATTTAAATAATTTTACCGCCATATAAAAGCTAAGTATACACTCATTATAGTAGGTAGCACTTCCAAATTAGGCAGGCATATACAGGCAGGTAGGTAGGTAATTTTCGTTTAAAAGGGGGCCGTTCCCTAGGGGCCCGGGAAGGTGGGGGACGCCCGGGGGGGCCCAGCCCACTCATCCAGGGAGGCCCGGCCTGCCCCATTACCCACCTTTGGAACCACCTCTGACTCTGTGCGGCCATTGTAAACGCCGTGCAGATCAGTCAGCACTGGAAAAACCCCTCCTTTGGGAGCTCTGGGAAAGAAAGGGGGGCAGTATGGATTGTTACCATCCTGCCTTTTCCCCTGTATGTATCAGCGTCGCAGGGGAAGCACGGCTTTCACTACACCCCTCTCTCACCGAGGAGATCCCTGGGAGCTGCGCGAGTGTATGACGTCAGCTGCTTACACTGCTCACCAGCTCCCGGACATGGACGCGGGACTGTAGGATCGTGGCGAGGTGAGTATGTGTTTTTTTTTTAATCGTATTATCATTAACTGCAGGGGGCTACTATCTGACTAAATGGGGAAATTACCTGACCACACGGGGCTGCTTCACAGCTATAGGGAGCTGCTACATGGGGGGTATTGCACAGCTATAGGGGGCTACTACCTGGCTACATGGGGGCTAATACACAGCTATAGGGGGCTACTACCTGTCTACATGGGTGCTACTACACAGGCATAGGGGGCTAGTACCTGGCTACATAGGGGCTACTACCTGGCCACATGGGGGCTACTAAACATCTATAGGGGGCTACTAGCTGGCTACATGGGGGATACTACCTGGCTATAGGGGCTACTACGGGGGCTACTACCTGACTATAGGGGCCACTTGGCTACAGGCACTACTACCTGACTATAGGGGCTATTACCTGGCTATAGGGGCTACTACAGGGGCTACTACCTAGCTATAGAAGCTACTACAGGGGCTACTACCTGGCTACAGGGGGCTACTATCTGACTACAGGCGGCTACTACATGGCTACAGGGCTATTTTCTGGCTACATGTGCTACTGCCTGGCTACAGGGGTTACTACAGGGGACATATTACCTGGCTACAGGGGGCTACTATCTGGCTACAGGGGCAACTATCTGGCTACAGGGACCACTAAATGGCTACAGGGGCTACTATCTGGCTACAGGGGACATATTACATGGCTACTATATGAGGTGCTATAGATGGGAGTTTGTTTTGAGATACAAATTGGTACAGAAGTGCTGATAAAGTGAGGAGTCTAAGATGTTTGTTTTGTATATTCTACAGTGAAGAGTCGTGGCTGGTCTGCGCCAGATGGAGACAAAGAAGAGAAAGAGAACAACTCTTCTGAGACGTCTCCTGTAAGTCCCTGGATGTTACTTTACTATAATCATTTATATGTCTACAGAGCCTGTGTACAACTGGTATCCACTACTGTATGGTCACTGTATGGTGGTAATATAGGTTGTAGTATAATGGTTTGTATTCAGTAATTGTATTGTGTATTATTCAGTCACTATTTGGTGGTGATATGTGGTCATGGTGTGGTGGTAATATTCAGTAACTATGTGCTGGTGATACGTGGTCATGGTGTTGTGGTATTATTCGGTCACTATGTGCTGGTGAAATGTGGCCTTAATAGGACATTTTCACTATTAGCCTGGGATTCTGGTTTTGTGTAGCAGCCTTATTTGGTAACGGTATGACTTATTTAGTAGTTTTATATGTAGCACATTGTATTAAAGCCTATTGTATATTTGGTTGATGGTGATGCAATTTGTTGAATCGTTGCACATTATGTTACGGAGGGGGGATTTTTTCAACTCGCCCTGAGTGCAGTTTAGCCTAGGAACGGCCCTGGCTGTTAGGTGGGTTATAATCTCAAAATAAGTTAGGTAAATATTCATACTCATCTTATTATGTAGGTAGTATTTAAGCTGCCATACGGTAGCCCTCCATTAGGTATGTAAGCCACTATTAGATAAATAGATAGGCACTCCATCAGATAGATGTGTCCACCATTATAAAGGTAGTCTTCCACGAGGTAAATAGATAGCCTCCCTGGTTATGTAAGACCAGTAAAGTAGGCTCACATTAGATAAGAAGGTTGGTAGGCTTTCCATTAGGTAGCTAGGTCAGTAGGTCCCTTGGTATTTAGGTAGGTAGAACTCCAGGCAGGTGGGTAGGTATCTCTTATGGTAGGTAGGACTCCTTGTAGTTAGGTAGGTATTCAGCCTCCCTCAGTAGGTGGGTGGGTATATAGGGTTCTCAGTAGGTAGGATCTATAGAGGCCCCATCAATATGTAGGACCCTCAATAAGTAGGTATATAAGTCTACTTGGCTGGTAGGTAGGTATTTAGGCTCCCTTAGTAGGTAGGTATATTAGTCCCCTCAGTGGGTTGGTTGGTATATAGTCACCCATCAAGTAAATAGGACTCTCAATAGGTATGAAGGTATAGAGGTCCCCTCAGTAGGTAGGTAATTATATAGGACTCCAGTAGGTAGTTATATAGACCCCCTCAGTAGGTATGTGTGTATATATGTCCCAACAGTAGGTAGGTATATACAGACCCTCAGTAGGTTGTTAGATGTATAGGGAATTCAGTAGGTATATAGGAATACAGCCTCTGCATAGAAATAGAAATAGAAAAATAATACACGGTAGTAGTCAGCAGGGGAAGGAAGCGCATATAATTGAGACAAACAGCTTAGTAAAAATAAGAGACCTGAGGTCTGTTATTTGTACTAAATCTAAGATACTAGAGGGTATTAGTTGCCTGTGGCAGCGGGCTCACCTTGTTTCACATTTTGGCCAGGCTGGTATTGTAGTATCAGCCATAATGCATTAACGGCAATTTTGGGAATATTAAAAATTTAATTACTTCAATTTTCTCCATGTTGTGTATTTTCAAAAATGGGAGAGAAAAAAAAACGGAGAATATAACCCATATATACTCTGGAATGCAGTTAAAAACATCATACACTTTAAGAAAGAGACAGGTGCTATAGGTGCTATACATTGAGATAATATAGATGGATTTTTTTAGATCATAAATTTTATTGACTATTATTAAGTAGTATCTTAGGCAATTTATTATAACCTTTAAATAGTATCAATGACAAATATTTTAACAATAATAATAGAAAACTCTAGCAAAAAAGAGTTATTTTGTTCCATAAAGCTTTCTGGAAGTACATATTTTCTATCAATATTTAATTTTATAAAGTTTTCTCTCTCTTTTGACAAATAATTACTTGCCTTCACTTACAGATGCCAGCATTTTCAAATTATAGGAGGTAATGAAAAATATGTGTTTTTAATAGGATTTCACTTGAAACCAATAAATTGTGCTTGGGGTTTCCCCAGGTTATCCATTGTTTTGCTGTGCACGTCATTTGGAAGTAATAATATTGGCTGATATAGAGACAGATTTAATTAAAGTGAATTGTTCCAGTAACATATATCTATTTTAGCCAGCAGTTCAATTAGTAAGATAAAAATAAATGAACATTTAACCTTTCTGCTTCTGTTTCATTATTAGCTCTATAATGTTTTATGCCAAAGAAATATGTCTTGTTTCTGTATAAATAGAAGCATAAAATGTATATACTTTCACACATAGTAAAATATGCTTTGTATCAATCAATGAAGTCATTACTACCTATCTTTATATATTAACATGTTTTACTGTCATATCAATAGCATTTCGTTGATTTAATATCATTGAGCTGATATAACATTGAAAGTGCAATAGTATCAAATGTAAAAACTGCAAAAATACAAGAAAAAATGTCTACAAAATATAAGACATATAAGAAAAAATATGTGCTTATATGTTCTGCTATTTAGAGCTGACCTATGAATCAAAATATAGTACATTTCTCATTAAAGATCTGTAGCTATAACATGGAAACATATAAAACATAGCTTTGGACATGGGTCCAAAGATGCTGAGAGGCGAAACCCAGGGTTGGGCAATGCTGGTTGTTGATGTCCCAACTGTATTGAAATCATGGTGGTCTGCACTATGTTTGCCTTTCTCTGCATGCAAACAGATACCTAATTGTTGAGAGAAGACTGTTTGTGGGAAACCATATGCTGCAGATGTGATACCACCTAGAAACAATGAAGAACATATATAAATTTATAAAATATTTCAATAAGGAAATTTTCTGACATTTCACTGACTGCCAAAGTTGAAGCTCAGTAGTTTTTAAATAAACTTTAGACTTTTAATGGGTGCCAGAAGCCAGTCCCAGAAGTAACAGCTCTTTGGCTTCTGTGATTACCTGGAAAGAATTGTATCAAAACACAAACAAATTAACAGTTTTTAAATATGGGATTACAGACCGGTGTATGTAGCAAAGATGTAGTGCACCCATCATTGTGGCACAATTGCTACTTTGGACAATAAAATCAGTTTTTTTTTATTCCACTTGTCACCCTCTCAGTGACTCTTGTAATAATTTTCACTCACTATTTGTCTATAATACAGCTTCTATTTAGAGAAAAGTTCAGCAGAGGTTTTTTGCTGTCCAATCACAAATGAGAATGGATGCAGCTAATCAGTTGAATCCCCTTTGTCTTTCCCTGTAGCACCTGTTTTTTCTTTCTCTTTGGTGCATATTGTAACGGGGCTCAGCGCCGCAGATCGCAGCTTACGGGGTCCAGCGCGGGTGCCGCGGCTGCCCTTGCCCTTCTGCTTCTGCCCAGGAAACCCCATACTCACCAGTCCCCGCTCCTGTGTCTGGCTCCGATGGCCGCCGCGTGCGTACCCGCTGCTTAGTTCGTTGGTGTGTGCTGGAGAGCTTAGTCTGTATTCAGAAGCCCGTCGTACCTACCCGTGTACCAGTCCGCCTGCTTACGTTTCCTGACCTTGCCTGTTTGCCGCCTGCCCTAACCTTCTGCCTGTCTCTGACCACGAATCTCTGCCGCCCTTCCTGACCTCCTGCCTGTCCCCAACTACGTCTCCGGATCCCGATTCTGTACCACGCATGACCTCGGTTGCCGCCGCAAGCAAGTCACGTCAGGGGTAGCGACCTGTACCTCACGCCGCGCAAGTCCATCCCGCTTTTTCGGCGAGCTCTGGTGAAAACCCGGGGGTACTTTTAATCCCCTCCCGGCTGGCCTTAAATATAGCTTGCGGTGGTCCGCGAATCCACCTCTTCATTACAGTACAAAAATGGCCGGTTCCGCCAGGGGTACCTCTGCCCGACCTCCGGGGTGTATGACGGCAGTCGCCCAGGAGCCAACGATCAAACCCGCGCGGGATGATGAGAAACCTTTCGGGGGCCCCTCTACCTCACCGGGGCCCCCGCCGCACCTAAACCGTTCCCGCTGTCCATTGCTTACCTGCTTTGGGGTTCGGGACCCTCTTTTGCCACTTTTCCTCATGTGATGGAGACCCCCCCGAAAGGAGGGGTTTCAGCCTTTTCCCTCCATCTCGAGATGATGGGGCATCAATTCCCTACAAACGTGCCCAAGGGGGCCCTTCATAATCAGCCTCGGGGTTTGGAAAAAAAGCCTTGGCTTGGGCCAAGCCATAGGGGGTCGAGGGGAATTTCCCTTTCCCCCGGGGCCTCCCAAAAAATTTCCCCCAGGAGTTTTTCCCCATGGTCCCTTTTAGGGGAAACCCGGCCGTAATTCTTCGGCCGCCAACACTGCTACGGCCCGCGTCCCGGGCGAAAACCCCCGGCGGTCAAATATTAATTGGCCCCTTTCGCCTTCGCTTCCCGGGGCTGGGGTGAAAAAACAAAACTTTTTGGGGTGGGAAGTTTTTGGCAAGGTCCTTTGGGATTTAATCAAGGTTTAGCTCGCCGTCGGGATTACCAGCTTCTTTGGTTTACTTAATTTCCCCCTAGCCACCCAAATCGATATTTTGGGGTTGCAAAGGCAAAAAGTCCGCCTTCAACGGGAGGGTCTCGTTTCCCGCCGGTTTTCCCCCCCTTGGCCCCACTTTTTAAAACGGCCACCCCCTTCCTCCTCCCAAAGGTTTTCCGGGGGAAAAACCTATGCAGGGTTTGGGAAACCACCTGTCCAGGAGGAACGTTCACAGCGTTCCCCAGGGGGCAGCTGTGTTTCTATTGTTGGGGGGTTTTGGGGCCCTTTTTTTTGGGGACTGTCCGGTGGAGCCCGGGAAAATTCCCCAACCCGGGTGTAAAGGGGGAGGCAAACCCCAAAGGGGGTCGAGGGACTTTTACCCTCTGACCAAAGCCCGTATGTATTGGGGGTTTTACCGGAAAAGCACCTTTCAGGCCCTCCCTTTTTTGATTTAGGGGGTTGCAGGAAAAATTTCATAAGCCACGAATTGTGACCCAGGTTTCGTTCCCCGTGATTTCCCTTTTTTCAGAAGTTTTTTTTTTTTTTCCCCTCTCGTCGGCTGTGGGGAAGCCTTTAAAGGACGTATCCGCCCTTTCCCCAATGCTCCCCCCACCTTTCGATTGGGGTTTTCACAAGGAGAATTTGCAAATTTCTCATCCTGCCTGATCCTCGTTTGATAAAAATTTCTTGGGGGCCCCCATGGTTGGGGGACCATTTTCCCCGAACCCTTTTTGTTTGGGGCCCCAGGGAAGTCCGCCCTTGGGGTTCCCCATTTTCTTGCGTTGCCCGTCGAAGCCAAAAACCGGGTCCCCGGGGGGGCCCCCCTGAAAATCTACTAAGCCTCACCGGGCCCTTAAAAAAAGCCATAATGGGACTTTGGTTTACGCCCTTTTTGGAAAGACAGGCCGAAATCTTCCTCCACCCGGCCTTATGAATTTTCCCCCTAGATCCCACAACCTGGCTGTTCACCTCCCCCGGGGCCCGGTTTTTATCCTCCCTTTTCCCTCCCGGGAATAAAAGGGCCCCATGTCAAAACAGTCTACCCTTGAGAACCTCCGTAAAGGGCCCCATTCGTAAAATCCTTCGGGGTTTCCCGCAGGAGCCGGCTTCTTTTTCGTGGAGAAAAAGACGGGGGCTCTCCGGTCTTGCAAACGAAATATCGGCGCTTAAATAAAATTAAAGGGGGAAAATCCGGGTCACTCTGCCCTTGATCTCTGAATTTTGGGCCGCCTGCATGGCGGCGAAAAATTTTCCAAACTTGGGTTACGGGGTGTTATAACCCCCAATCCGCATTCCGGGGAAGGCGTGAGTGGGAAAAAAAACTTTTAAAAGGGGGGAGGATGGCCACTTTGGTTATTGATTTTTTCCCTTCGGTTTCTGCAACGGCCCCCTTTCTGTGTTTCAGAAATTTGTCAACCCAGTTTTTCCGGGGGAATCTCTTTCGGGCTGTGTTTTTTGTTTACTTTGGCGATATTTAATTTTTTCTCCCCCATTTGAAAATATGCCCCATTTCCGCCAGGTTCTGAGGCGGGTCCGCACTCCCAGCACTTTGCCAAACCAGAGGGAAATTTTCTCTTTGAACGTACCAGCTTTCCCTTCTTGGGGGGACAAATTTTCTGATAAAAGGGTTTTCCCGGTTTGGAAACCTTCAAAACTTCCCGCCCGTGGGTTTCAGTGGCACAAGCCGGTGGGCCCTTCGGGCCATTCAAAGTTTTTTTTGGGGTTTGGTTTTTATAGACAATTTAAAACCCCCACCTTTTTCTTCGGGTTGTGGCTCCCCCGGTGGCTCTAACTAAGAAGAACGGGCCCCCTCCTAAAACCTGGCCCCTGCCCGCTCAAGAAGCCTTTAAACCGTTTTTCAAATTGGCATTTGGTCGTTCCGGGGCTGTCTTCCCCCGGACCCCTAACCACCCATTTTTTCTCGAAGTGGACGTTCCTTTTGGGGGGGTGTCGGCGCTGTCCCCTGCTCATTTTATCCCCCTGCCTGCTTTACCCTTGCCCCCAGTTTTTTCCGATTCACGGTCTCCCTTTGCTATTGTCTCTGAAGGGGAGTCCAGTTTTTTGCAAATTTTGGGGGGCTCTGTGCTGTTAGTTGAGGTTAGCTAGATTTTTTTCTGCATACCCCCTCAAAAAAACGGGCAGGTAGAGGGGGGTTAACCAGGTGTTGAGGTACCTCTTGGGGGAAATTTTTGCCCGTTTCAGGTTATTTGTTCTCTTTCCCTGGTCGAGTTTTTATAATTTTAGATTCGGAAGCCGGGGGATCCCCCTTTTTTTGTCGTTTTTTGGGGTTACCCCCGCCCACCTCTCCCCCTAGCTATTGCCCCGGGGCCATGCCTGGTCCCCAAGAAAAGGACTAAAGGCTCTTGGCAACTCACACGCAGGCCCTGATAGGGTTCTGTGCCCCAAAAACTTAGGTAAAGGGTTTTATCGTAGGTCCCCGCCTTATTTGAGCCGGGCGTGGGTTTTTGGTTACACAAGTACTGCTTCAAATCCCCAGTTACATTTTGGGGCCCCCAAATTTGGGGCCCCTTTGTGGTATTTCGGAGACTGAACCCGATCCTAAAAAGTGCTTGCCCCGCCCCTAGTACCCCGAACCCCCCTTTTCACGTGTTCCTCCTCAAGCGGTGGTGCTAAACCCGTTCTCCCGTAGATATGTCTCGCCTTTCCTGTCGCTAATACAGATAAAATCTTGAGGTAAAGGAGGTGTTGGCGGAGAGGACAGTGGGGGGAAGCGGGGGCTTATTATTGACTGGAAGGGCCTTTGGGGGGGGGTTCGTGGGAACCAGAGGCCAACCGTCCCCTGATCTCCTCTTAAATTCCAAAGGGAAAAGGGGGGGGACCTACACCAGTCCCCGCTTCCTGTGTCTGGCTCCCACGCCGCCCCGGCGTACCGCTTAGGGCGCGTGTCGACGGCCCGGTCGGGATTAAAGGTGCGGGGAGGTTTTTGGCAATCGCTGGGGCGCTGACCTATTTAGTGTGCACGTCCTAATCACGCCAGTTTTTGGTGTGTGTTGGGGAGCTTAGTCGTATTAGAGTCCTTTGCCTACCCGTGTACCAGTCCGCCTGTTACGTTTCCCGACCTTGCCTGTTTGCCCCGCCCTGACCTTTGCTGTTTTTGACCGAAAACCCCTGCCGCCCATCCTGACCCTTTGCCTGTCCCCATACGTTCGGATCCGTTCTTACCAGGGTTACCCGGGCCGCCCGCAAACAAGTCTCTTGAAAAGACTCCATGTGAGTTGAAAAAGTTGCTATTTTTTTATGGGGGTTTTTTCCTTTGAAATAAAGGTGCATTATGCTGAGCGGATTCCCATTTTTGTGAAGTTTGGTGTAAGGGTTTGATCCCCCTTTCCCTTTGGGGTCTTTGCTTTTTTGGTGCTTTTAAAAAGGAGTGGGGAATCCGTGCTGTCCTACTCGAATTTGCTTTTCAAGAAAATCACGTCGGGTAGCGCCTGGTGCCTCAGCCGCAGCAAGTCCATCGGCTTTGCGGGGGTTTGGTGAACTCCGGGGGTATTTGACTCCCTCCCTGGGGTGGCTTAAATTATCCTTGCGGTGGTCCCGAAATCCCCTCTGCTTTAAAATAACAGTACTTTTACAAAGAAATTAAATGTCTCCCAAACCTATAAACTGTACCCATTGTTTATTAAAAGGGTTGTCTCACCATGCAACTTCACAGAGCCATAGCCAGCTTTAGACTAACAGTTCCTGGTCAGGCTGTGTATGGTTATGTAGCAGTGATTGGCATATCTATTCCAAGCTATTCCATTTTCGTGGGCTAGAAAAGGGCGAATTTCTAAAAATTGAT
>JAODAL010065965.1:0-17975 GCA_025379985.1 Phyllomedusa bahiana
TTTAAAAAAAAAGCCGCTCCCTTTTTTTTCCCCCTTGGGTTTTAATATCGAGTCAATAATTTTTCCCGTTTTTTGGGGAAAAAAAGGGGGGTCCCTGGGTTTTTATACTGGGGTCGGCTTATTCAAAGTATAAACGGTATTTATGTTTTTTTTCACCTTTCCCCCCCCAAACAAAAGGTTTCCCAGTATATTTTATGGTACTGTAAATTAAGCACCTTTAAAAAAAAAAAATTTTAAAACCTCAAAAAAAAACAACCCCCAAAATATTTTTAAATGTAGTTTTGAAGTAATAAAAATTTTATGGTTTCTTGGAATGTAGGGAGGAAAAACGGGGGTGCCAAAAAAAATAAAAGACATTGAGGGGTTAATGAAGGGGTTAAAAAAATGGGGTTTAAGCTTTGGGGGCCCACATTGACTATAGGGCAAACACCAAAAATTCGGGCCCAAATTTTTGCCACCCGAATTACGGCTTTTGCTTGCTTTAGCCCCACATTTTATTTTTTTTTAAAAGACACTTTTGTGCCACATCCCAATAAAGTTTGAATGGATTCACAGAAAGGGGTTTTCGGGGTTTAAATTTGTGTAAAACAAGCAACAAAATGTAAGTGCAATTTTTGGGCCCCAAAAAGCCAACTAAAAATTGGTTTTAAAGATACAGACAAAAGCTAAACATCACCAGATACAAAACAGTGTGAGCCATTTGAAAACCCTGGGGCTTTTAAAAAAAAAATAAAAATTTAAAGGGTTTCTACACGTCTAACTTTTAAAGGGGTTTTGTTCAAAACGGGAGTTGGACCCAAATTTTTGGGGGACCCGTTTTTAATGCGTTTTTGGGGAATCCCCCCCTTTTGGACCCAAAACCCAAGCCCCCCCAAAAAACGAAACCCAAACAATGTCCCCGGGTGTGTTTACCTTTTCCCCTTTCCCAATTTAAAAAAACACCCCTTTCAGCGTTCAGAAAGTGATTCCCCGATTGCGGTTTTACTTTGGGGTCTTTCTGATGCGTTTTTTCGGATCCATTAAAAATCGACATGTCAATTCTTGATCCTTTTGACGAGCGGGAAAAAACCCCCCTTTAATTTTAAAAAACAAATGGGGTGCATTTCTGCTGCAGCTAAAACGCATCCAAACCCACACCTGCTTTGGTTGGATGCTTTTTGGATGTGATTGATGCAGTAGCCCCCAATACGGACCCAAAAACCCCGGGGGTTGTGAACTTTCCCCTTAGAAAATTTGGCCCCATTATTCTTAAAAAAAACCAAAATTTAAATTTTTAATGACTGGCTTAAAATGCAAAAATTTTCACCTACTGACCCACAGTCCCTTTTCCCATTATCCCGAAAAACCCCTTTATTTAAAGAATGTTTAATTGGTTTGTGTTAAAATGCATCTCCCCCCCATGAGAAAAAACACGTGCCCCACAGTTTTGGGTGTTTAGGCTTTATATGAGATGGTACTTTTTTAGTAGGGGGAAACAGTTCATCCTCCTTATGTACCACTTTTCAGTCTCCATTACCCACGCAGAAAACCCGGGCCCGGCACCCTTTGGGAAATTTCACGCAGAAATTTAAAGGGGGACAAGTCGTAACAAAATTATGGCTGCAACCCATAACATTGGATTGAAAAAATTTCAGAAAAAAATTTGGGATTTTACTATAAGTAGGGACAAGGGATTGATATAAAACAAACTGTTTACTGGCAGAATTACAGGGGGATGGGGGGTTTTCCCTTTAAATTTATAGAACATCTATCAAGTATAAACTTTGTTTCTTAATCCCTAATACGATGAGGATATGAGCAAAAGAAATATCTTTTGGCCCAAGGGGGAATACGTGTGTTATGGTAAAATCTTGTGGGTTTTGCATCAATTAAAAACTTAAAAAAAGAGCTTTCAAGTATATTTCTTCCCCCCTGCAATTTTAAGAAAAAAATTCTTGGGCAAATCCCGTTAAACGATGTGTCCCGCTTTAAAATCTTAAACCGGGTTTAAAGTCTTACTTTTGAAAACCGGGTGTAAATCGTCTTTTTGGCTCCCCGGGTGACAGATAATTTAAAAATGTCATGGGGAGTGTAATTTATTAAAATTGGGGACACAATTTTTGGCAAAAATAAATTTAAAAGGAAAAATAAAATAGCGTTTTTTTTTTTTTTTTAAATTTTTATTAAATTTTTTTTAAATCGATTCGGGTTAGCTGATAGTCTGCATTATACAGGCCTGGAAAAATTTATGAAACATAACAGCCCCCAAGTCTGCAGAAATGTCCACTTTTTTATAAAAAGATAAAATTGAAGAAAAAAAAAAAAATTTTAATTTTTGAAAGTAATGTGAACGGGGCAAATTTTTTCTACTCGTATGCATTTTTTCACTATTTTGTTCTCTGATTTTTATTTCCTCTTGCTATAAAAGCCAAAAATTCTGTAGCGATGTTTTATAAAATTGTTTTAAATCCTGCCCCCTCAATGGGGCTCAAAAACTAATTTCCCCCACTAAGGGTTTTTTTTAACCCCGGAGCCCTTTTTTTTGGGGTTTTTTTTTTTTAGAAACCTAGGATTTAAAAAGCAGTGTATTTCTGCAGCAAAAAAAAAAAAAAAGGGGCAGCCCCAAAAAACGCACCCAAAAAAGTTTGGGGTTTAAAGCACCCTAAAGGGAGGTTTACTCTATTTATTCACGGGGATAAAAGGGGACGCATTTCCCCCCCCCAAATTCCGGTTTTTCCCGGAGGGGGGAGGGGCCCTGGGGACATCCCCCGGCCCCCCTAGACATTCATTATTGGGCATTTTTTTACATTTTTACTTATCTTCCCCCCCGCGGCGAAAATTTTCCGACGGGGAAAAGGAGAAAGAAATCCATGATTCTCTTTGGAAAAATTTGGATTTTCCGAAATTTACTGGGGCGTATTTCCCCGTATTTGAGCCATACGGCGCGAATTACAGGGTGAAAAAACATCCAAGGGCATTTTCCATGTTTAACAAAGCCTTAAAAACCTACTATGGCTAATTTTCACAGAAAAGGGCAAATTTTTCTTTTCATAATGCAAATTAAAACCCCCTTTGGAGGGTTTTTTTCTCGCCTTTTCGTATTATTATTTTTTAAATTTTTAAAATGACCCTTAAATTTAAGGGGCGTATATTTCAAAAAAGGTTTTCATAATAAAAAATAATACCAAACAATAAAAACCAAAAAAAAGTCAATTTATAAAATGCCCAAAGGCTTCAACGGAAAGGGAAAAAAACGTATTTTTTTTTTTTGGGCTATAAACGCACTTTTTTTCCCCCCCAAATTTTGGGGGGTAAAATGGGGGTACGTTTTTGAAGTTTTGACGGGCGTTTGTTTTTAAAGGAAATTTAATCTTTGGGAAAAAAAAAAATCTGTTATCTTTTTCTAAAAAGTTGAAAAAATCCCCCAATACCAAAAAAAATGGTTTCCGTTTTTTGGTTTTGGGAATGGTTAAAAAAAATTTTAAACATTTTCATTTTTTGAAATTTGGCCCCCACCCGGGAAAAATTTTCTGCGACCCAATAAATTTTTTTTATTTAAAAACCTTTCGGACTTTTTTGATTAAATTTATTCCGGTTTTTTATGGGTTGTTTAAATGCAAAAAAAAAGCCCAAATTTTTACTTTTGGAAAATTTTTTTTTTCTTTCGCTTTTTTTGCATATGGGGAAAAAAATAAAAGTTTACTTTAATAGATCCAAAAATTTTTTGGGTGCAGTTTATACCAAAATGTGGGAACCCGTTTTTTTTATTTTTTTTTGTAAAATTTGGGGAAAGGGGGGGGGAACGAACTGTTAATTTTTTTTCACTTTTTTAAAAAAAATTTTTTTTTATTCTTTCCCAAATCCCTCTAGGGGCTTTAAACCCCTAGGGGGCCCCAAAACATTTCTACAGCCTAATTTGTATTTACAAAGGGAATAAAGGTGTACAAAAATTTGGGAGTTTCCCCAAATTCCTCCCCGGGGCCGAAAAAAGGGGAAAAACGAAAATTTTGGCGGCATGGAAGCCTGCACAAGGAGACTAATCCGCGTGGGGGGGGCCCCGGGAGCACCCCATAGCTCTGTTAAAACCCCCGAATGTTAGCTGCAATTAGCCCCTAACACCCCCGGGTTTCCCTTTTTACGGGATCCGCTGCAATCCCACTTTCAAAGCCCCTTTCCGCATCCCCGGGGCCTAATTCCCTTTTCCGGTATGGGTTAAAAATGTTCACCTTGGGTTTGGATTTTCCCCTCCTATAGAAAGGCAATTGATCAGAATTTTAGGGCCCCTTTTGGGGAGCACTTTTAAATTTTTTTAAGGCGGGATGGGGGGTTTTAAAAAAAGGGCCCCTGTCTTTCCTGATAGTCTTTTTTTTTTGTAAAAAAATTTTCTGTTTTTGCGGTTTGCTTTTTTTTCCTTTTTAAACTTATTTTTTGAAATTTTTCGCTGGGGGATCATTCAAGTTTTTTAAAAAAGGGGTGTCCCCGCACACACTGAATCTGTCCCGCATTAGATAGGACAAAAATCGGACTGTGCAGGGGAAAACCCCCCCCCCAACTGGTAACACCCAGCCCACCGATTCAGTAATTTCATTTCCCAGAAGGAATAGCAGGGGGGTTTAAAAAAGAAGATTTCTCCAGAATTGGGTTTTTTTTAAAAAAGGCCAAAAACGGAATTTTCTAAGACGGCCCAAAAGATTAGGTTTTTATTTTCTAATATTTGACATAGGTTCCAAAGGGACAGCACGGTAGCTCAGTGGTTAACACCAAATTTTTCCCCGCTTGGGTGGGGGCAAACCAAAAACAAATCTGCAAGGAGCTTTTTTTGTCTCCTTTGGGTTTTTACAGGTTTCTTTTTTTTATTTTATTTTCCAGACTTAAGGGAATCTGTTTGACAATTTTTTTTTTTTTCTTATTAAAAACAAGGACCCTTAAACCTTTCCCTTTTCCTTCATTTGTTTTTTTTTTTTCCTGGGTTTTAGATTTTTTCTTTTTCGGCCCTCTATGTATGATTTTTGGGGGAAAAACATTTTTGTTGCACTGCTTTAAACCCGCATTCAGAGAGATATTTTCAGCAGTTCATGGACATAGGGGTTCTTAAGGGTCAGTTTTCTGTCCCCTTAGACTTCTATAGGAGATTTTTTACTGTGAAAAAAAGGGGAGAGGAGAGGGGGGAAACTGTGAAAATCCCTCCCGTAATGGTTGGGTTTCCCGTGTTTGCTTTTCACAATGGTTTTCTCCTTTCAGCTTGACCCTGCTTTTTACTGATAATGAGCCCACTGCTGAAAAAACCTCTAAAAAAACAGGGAAATTTTCAGGAAAGTTAAAAAGGCCCTTTGTTGGGCCCAAAATGAAAAAAATGCAGGACTTAAGAATTAAATTAAAAAAAAAATTGAAAATGATCTGGGAAATTAAAAAAAACATAAAACCAAAAAATTTCCCAAAAAATGTGTTTAACCCTAAAAAAAGGGGAGTTTAAAAAAAAAAATCATTTTTTTTATGACACATTCCCTTTAAAGGGGATGTTAAAAAAAAAGACATTTCAAGTCTGGTTTTGTCCCTTCAGCTTTCATTGGGCTTCAAAAGTGGGTTTTCATGTTTACCCAGCAAGGGCTGACCTCCCATGATTTTCCCCCCCCGGGGTGCCCCACACTAGTCAAACAAAGAGCTGCAAATAGCTACAATGTAGCTGATTTCTTTTAAAAACCCCCTCCCGCCTTTCACCCCTTAAGTTTCTATGTTCAAAACCCTGCGGGGAAAAAAAATTTTTTTTTTTCCCCCAGACCCCATAAACCCCCCAATTTTAGAAATTTTTTTTTTATTTAATTTGGGCCACTTTTTGCCCAAAATATTAAAAAGCACCCGAGGAAGGAGAAAATGAAACCAAACCCGGGGTTAAACACTCACTTACAGTAAGTGGGGTTTAATTACTAGGCAAAGAGACTGACAGTAGCTGCCTGAGAGGAGATGTGATGTCTGAGCATGTGTAGCCAGGACTCAGGAGTAGTGTTGATCGAACTGTTCTAGAAAAGTTAAGTCTAGTAGAATTTCTCGAATTTTTAGAACTCAAACTGAACCGAACATTTTACTGTTCGTTCGAGTAAAGTTCTAGTTCGACACAACCATTTTCAGTTTCGTTTTCAGTGGATTTCTGCTCTTTTGGCGCTGCATCTCCTGTAGCTGCTCCCCTGCTTGCAAGCTGTCCTCTTTTCAGTTAGCCACTGAAAGGAATTAAGTATTTTAGCCTCTGAATTTTTTTCTGCCAAATTTTCTTCACTCAGTTGTTCCATATATCCAGTTTACTGTTATGGATGGTAATTCCAGCTTCTCCTCACCTGTATAGGTATAAAAATTAACCCGAACATCTTCTCCCATTGACTTCAATGGGGTTCGAGTTCGAATAGAACGTCGAACCGAACTCTCAAAAGTTCGAGGTTCTAATCGATCTAGAACTTTTTACTGCTCTCTCATCTCTACTGAGGAGCTGTCATCACTGGTCGTATGCCCTGGAGATGAGCTGTAAACTATGAATCACTAAGGGAGCAGCTGAAACAAAAATTCTACAGAATTTGTAATAACAATGAATGGTGAAAATGTTTATTTAATTTCCCAGCTTCCTGCATCAATTTTACTCCGTAAGAAAACCCCTTTAAAGGGCTTGTGCCATCCCAGACATTGATGACATCTCAATAGGATATAGCACCATTGTGTAACAGGTGAGGAAGGAGCCACACTAATCCTATGACTATACCATCACAATATATATATATATGGAGAGTTCAGGCTCCATATACACATAGATATGAGATCAGAGAGGTATAATAAGAAATAATGATTTGAATAAAGAGAAAAAATCCTGTTAAAGATTCGGTTGAAAAAGGTCCGACATAGCACTGAAACGTACTTAATACATGAATCTTATAAAATGAAACATGCCTTTGTGATTGAAAAAGTTTGATAAAAATCGATACAACGTTGTATTGATGAAGCCAGATTATTAATTATGTCACTCAATAAAGGTTTTGAAGATATTTTGCTACATTTTTAATATATTGGAGTGCAACCTTCTAATTCTTGGTTTGCACCCATTTTTCGTGAGTGCCGAAGACAATTTTTCAATAAATTAAAGGAGCTGCTAAAACAAAAATTCTACAGAATTTGTAACAACTTTGAATGGTGAAAGTGTTTATTATTTAATTTCCCAGCTTCCTTCATCAATTTTACTCCGTAAGAAATACCCTTTAAAGGGCTTGTCCCATCCCATACATAGATGACATCTCATTAGGATATAGCACCATTGTGTGACAGGTGAGGTACAGGGCCCTCTTTCCCATTGGGCAGGGTAGGCGGTTGCCCGTGGGCCCCACACGCTCACGGGGCCCCTCAGGCAGCTGTCTACCCTGCCCAGTGGGAGTGAATACACCCAGGGATGTTGGTTGGTCTGCCGCGCCGCCCTGTTGCACTGTGTCTGCACTTTACTGTTCACAGCGCAGCCAGGACAGCAGTCGGATAAAGCAGGGGCCAGGCTTCAGATGCTCCGTGTGTAGCCTCATGCGGCAGCCCCTGCTATTGCTGTGCCGTGCCTGCGCTTTACTCTTCACAGCGCAGGCAGCATGGCACTGAGGCAAAGCAGAGGCCAGACTACGATCCCGAGCTCCTGCACCTCAGCAGTGCGCACCACTGAAGAGCAGGAGACTGCTGGGGAGAGAGGAACAGCGCTGCTACCCCTCCCTCTCCTCTCATACCATCAGCAGTGAAGAGTTGAGGACTGCTGGCCCCCTGCTCTTCTGGACTTCATAAAGTGGACTTCATGAGTGATTGAGGGGGGAGGTGTGTGGTATTAGAAAGCCTCTCCAGTGTATACTATCTGCTGACTGTGTATCTAAGCCTCTCCAGTGTATACTATCTGCTGACTGTGTATCTAAGCCTCCTGTCCCAGTGGTATACAATACTGCTGACTGTTTATCTAAGCCTCTCAGCGTATACTATCTGCCTGACTGTTAGTATCCTAAGCCTCTCCATGTATACTATCTGCTGACTGTGTACCTAAGCCTCTCCATTGTATACAATCTGCTGACTGAGTGTATCTACGCCTCTCCAGTGTAAACTATCTGCAGAGCTGTGTATCTAAGCCTCTCCAGTGTATACTATCTGCTGACTGTGTATCTAAGCCTCTCCAGTGTATACTATCTGCTGACTGTGTATCTAAGCCTCTCCAGTGTATACTATCTGCTGACTGTGTATCTAAGCCTCTCCAGTGTATACTATCTGCTGACTGTGTATCTAAGCCTCTCCAGTGTATACTATCTGCTGACTGTGTATCTAAGCCTCTCCATTGTATACTATCTGCTGACTGTGTATCTAAGCCTCTCCAGTGTATACTATCCTGCTGATGTGTAACTAAGCCCTCTCCAGTGTTATACTAACTGCAGACAGTGTATCTAAGCCTCAATCCCATTGTATACTATATGCGGCTGTGTATCTAAGCCTCTCCAGTTTATACTAATCTGTTGACTGTTAGTGTATCTAAGCCTCTCCAGTGTATACTATATGCTGGCTGTGTATTTAAGCCTCTCCAGTGTATACTATTTGCTAACTGTGTATCTAAGCCTCTCCAGTGTATACTATCTGCTGGCTGTGTATCTAAGCCTCTCCAGTGTATACCCTCTGCTGACTGTGTATCTAAGCCTCTCCAGTGTATACTATCTGCTGACTGTGTATCTAACCCTCTCCAGTGTATACTATCTGCTGTGTATCTAACCCTCTCCAGTGTATACTATCCTGCTGGACTGTGATCTAAAGCCTCATCCAGTGTAAACTATCTTAACTAGTCTGATGACTGTGTATCTAAGCCTCTCCAGTGTATACTTTATGTGCCTGTGTACTAAGCCTCTCCAGTGGGGTAAACTATATTCCTGGCTGATGTAAATCTAAGCCACTCCAGTGTATACTATTCTGTTGACTGGTGTATCTAAGCCTCTCCAGTGTATACTATCTGCTGGCTGTGTATTTAAGCCTCTCCACAGTGGTATACTATCTGCTGACTTTAGTATCTAAAAGCCTCTCCAGTAGTATACTATCTAGCTGGACCTGTGTATCTAAGCCTCTCCAGTGTATACTATCTGCTGACTGTGTATATAAGCCTCTCCAGTGTATACTATCTGCTGACTGTGTATCTAAGCCTCTCCAGTGTATACTATCTGCTGACTGTGTAACCTAAGCCTCTCCGAGTGTAATACAATCTGCTGTGTATCTAACCTCTCCATTGTATACTAATACTGCTGACAAGTGTATCTAAGCCTCTCCAGTTTATACTATCTGCTGTCTGTGTATCTAAGCCTCTCCATTGTATACTATCTGCTGACTGTGTATCTAAGCCTCTCCAGTGTATACTATCTGCTGGCTGTGTATCTAAGCCTCTCCAGTGTATACTATCTGCTGACTGTGTATCTAAGCCTCTCCAGTGTATACTATCTGCAGAGTGTGTAGCAAAGCCTCTCCAGTTGTGATACTATCTGCTGACATGTGAATCTAAGCTCTCCAGTGTATACTATCTGCTGAACCTGTTACTAAGCCTCTCCAGTATATCATACAATATGGCTGGCTGTGTAATAAAGCCACTCCAGTGTAAACTATCCTGCCTGACTGTGTATCTAAGCCTCTCAGTGTATACATCTGCTGACTGTGTGATATCTAAGCTCTCCTTGTATACTAAATGATGGCTTGAATTTAACCTCTCCAGTTTATACAATCTGCTGAGCTGTGTATCTAAGGCCTCACCAGTATATACTAAATTACTGCTGTGTATTTTAACTCTCCAGTATATACTATATGCTGAGCTGTGTAATTTAAGCCTCTCCAGTGTATAACTAACTGCTTGACTGTGTACTAAGCCTCTCCGTGTATACCATCTGCTGACTGTGGTATCTAAGCCTCTCCAGTGTAAACTATCTGCTGACCTGTGTATCTAAGCCTCTTCCAGTGTAAACTATCTGCTGACTAGGTGTATCTAAGCCTCTCCAGTTATATCTATCTCTTTACTGCGTATCTAAGCCTCTCCAGTGTATACTATCTGCTGACATGTGTACTCTAGCCTCATCCATGTATACTATTCTGCTGACTTGTGATCAAGCACTCCATGAATACTAGCCTTCTGACTGGTGAACCAAAGAGCCTCTCCAGTGTATACTATAATGCTGACTGTGTACTAATCCTCACCAGTGTATACTATATGCAAGCTGTGTATCTAAGCCACCATCCAGTGTATAATATCTGCTGACTGTGTATCCAAAGCCACTCCAGTGTATAACTAACTATATCTGGCTTGCGTAACTAATCCTCTCCAGTGTAAACTATCTGCTGATTGTGTAATCTTAGCCACTCCAGTGATACTACTGCTGGACTGAATATCTAAGCCCTCTCCACTCCAGTGTATACTATCTGCTGATTGGTATCTTAGCCTCTCAGTGTATAACTATCTGCTGACAGAGTATCAAGCCTCTCCAGTGTTACTGATCTGTTTACTGTGTACTAAGCCTCTCCATGTATACTATCAGCTTGACTGTGTTCTAAACCCACTCCCAGTTATACTATCTGCTAGACTGTGTATCCTTAAGCCTGCCTCCAGTGTATACTATCTGCTGACTGTGGTATCTAAGCCTCTCCATTGTATACAATCTGCTGACTGATTGAATCTAAGCCTCTCCAGTGTAAACTATCTGCTGACAGTGTATCTAAGTCCTCTCCAGTGTAACATCTGCTGCCTGTGTATCTAATGCTCTCCCAGTGTATACTATCTGCTGTCTGTGTATCTAAGCCTCTCCAGTGTATACTATCTGCTGACTGTGTATCTAAGCCTCTCCAGTGTATACTATCTGCTGACTGTGAATCTAAGCCTCTCCAGTGTATCCCATCCTGCTGGACTGTGTAATCAAAGTCCACTCCAGTTGTATAACAATCTGCTGACTGTGAATCTAAGCCTCTCCAGTGTATACTATCTGCTGACTGTGTATCTAAGCCTCTCTAACAGGGCTGTGGAGTCGGAGTCGTGGAGTCGGTGGCTATTTTGCAGGAGTCGGAGTCGTCATAAAATGGACCAACTCCGACTCCCAAAATAACTAAGTATTGGTCCAGTTAGTTCGATATGCAAAGATGCAAGAGAATTGGTTCCGGCCAAATATGTCAAGGAGCCGGCAAAGCGCTGCCCAGTGAAAAAAATTCTGCTCCCCAGGGCCAAACAGATTTTCAGCAAATTTTTCACCTGCTTCAAATAAGTAGAAATCAAACATTTCACAAAACTTACTGTTGCTGATGCAATTCCTTTATACCATGACAATGTTAGGCTAATGTTCACACGGCTTAATTTGCGGACGTTAATTTTGTGTCGGCCTCCGCAATTACGCCGTGTGGACGGGGGCGGGGTCGGGAGCGGGGTAGTAAGCAGGGCGTGCACTTCGCCGGCCCATAGACAATCACTGCTACGCGCGCGTTATACGCCGCTAGAAAGTCACATGGACCAATTATCACCCAGCCCGTGGCGGCTTCGCCGGACGGGGAGAGGAGACGTAAACCATAGCTCTTCAAAGAGAACTGTGAATATAACCAGTAAAAATGGTCCGTGTTCGGCCCCGTAATTTGGCGCACTCGCTCGTAATTAACGGACCGAAATAACGGCCCAATTTAGCCGTGTTAACAGGCCATTAGGATATGTTGCCCCTTTGGTCACCGCTTTGCCCCAACCCAAGTTAGTGTAAAGAGGCCGTTCTCTAGCCGGAAATAATGAGATCAGATGTGAGATCATTGTATGCAGGATCTGAATGGAGCAATACTAAATCCTCCAGACAAACAAATTTAGAGACGTTCAAAATGATCCTCAGTGTATTTGCATATTTACAATTTCTTTTTGATGTCCTAAAGTCATATCCAATAAATATATTTTTAACCGACAAGCAAAAATGGAACAATGTTTTGAAATTGAGATTTCAGGCTCCATAGCTCTCCATCCATACAGCTTTGTACAATGAGGCTACGTAAGTTTTATATACAGTCCTATTAACCTATCTTATACATAAATATTCAGTCACTTATTGCAAGTAATTAAGCATCTGCTTAGTTACAGTTTTGTGCTCCTAAAAATCAAAAGTGTTAATTTTTATTATTTATTATTTTGTGTTAGTATTTTGGGAAAATCCACACCTTTGGTTTTCAAACTGCCTGAAACCTTCTGGGCTCAGTAATCAGTGATTCCAAGCAAATCTGATCCCAGTCTCTTCTACACATTCCCACTGTTGGTGCAACATGACTTGGTAACAAAACAGATTTTTTCTATAACCTACCACAAGGTGTTCAAAAGATCAAACAAGTTACCACTTTGGCTTGTCAGTGTCTGTTCTACCTAAATAGCTGGATTATGCATCAAAAGGTATAAACAGCCTGATGTAACCATTTTACAACAGTAAAGTTTATCACTTAAACACGCCATTAAGAGGGAGTCCAGATGTCGGAGGTTTGGAGGAAATTGAGGCTTCGGGGGCTTTGGCTTGCCTACTCCACAGCCCTGGTATCGAATCCAATCCGGTGTAATATATCTGCTATGGCCCTATGTATCTAAATTTATCATTTATTATACTATACTCTTAGTTCATCTCCTCGGGAATCTAAGCTTATCCAGTGTTATATCTCAGTCTCGTATACAAAGCCTGTCAGGAACAATCTACTGAGACATTGTATGTGCGTACAGTTGTGTCGCAGTCAGTATATCTAGGCTATGAAAATTGTACTGTAAGTGCATGATCACACCAGTGTTTGTTAAATACGTATTTGGGTCCATTTAACTCACTGAAAAATTGGACCCAAAAACGTATTTAAAAATATTCAAGAAGTACTAAAACTGATACGGCAGTTGATCTGCCTCGGGCAATTCGTGCACATTGAAATGACAAAGCGGTGTCAAGTGCTTAATTTCAGCAGAGCAACAAGCTCTGTTTACAGCGCGCAAAAGTGCACGTTTTGAATATGTTGTGTGGACTTCCCCCTAAAATGGGGGCGTTATCAAGCAGTCTGAGCTGTAAATACAGCCCTGGTTGTGTCAATTCTGCATAAAAAGAGTGGTTTTTATTTATCTCAACAAGAAACAAACCTGAGGAAGGCTTATCTGTAATTATATACCCCCCTAATGATACATGAGAAGTTGAAACAATTCCCTAAAAAGAGTCACGTATCTAAAATATAACTTTAATCTGATTATAAGTTCTATGTCTACACTGCAGAGGACAAAAAACAAACCAGACAACGAATTACTAAAAAACGTTCAAGAAACGAGTTATCCATGTCCACTGCCTGTCAAAAGCAGCTGAAAATTGTCCTGTTTTTTGAGCTTTTTTAGAAGCGTCAAAGCTCAGTCTTTTGTAATAAATAGCACAAATTAATTAAGTCATTGAGATGTAAAGTTACACCCTACAGGCGAGTTTACCAAGTTATAGATAGTCACACTTCCATTAGATCACTATCGCCATTGATGAGCACGAATTGATCCCTTGTGTCGCTGCAAGCGTGCTACTGCTTTATTAAAATTATTGCACAGATACTTGCACAAAATCCACACAACCCACGTATATCTTTCCATACAGAAGATAACTGATATTAGCATAAAATCTGTAAAGAAAAGGATTTTTAGCGCCAAACCTCCCAAAAACGCATATATTGCGCAATTCCGTAAAAAAAAAATATTTTTAGTGTCAGAAGCGAGATCAGTTTAATTAGCGCCAAAATATTAATAGATATTGAACTAAGCCCCCAAACCGTCCAAAACTCGTATACATCCACCGAAAACCGTAAAAAAATTTATTTATATGCAATCAAAAGCAAGATCACTTTATTAACGCCAAAATCTGTAAAGATACGGATTTTTGCCCCATAAGCCCTAAAAAATGATGGAATCTAGAGGCAAAATCCGTAAAAAACTTATTTATGGCGTCAGAAGCGAGAATAACGTTTATTAGCGCCAAATCAGTAAAACAATTATTTAGTGTCAAAAAAACGTAAAAAAAAAAACGTAATTTATGCGCCAAAATCCGAAAAAAACTTATTTTGGGCTTCAGAGGCGAGATAACGTTATGGGCGCCAAAATCTAAATAAAAATTATTTTAGTGTCAAAAAACGTAAAAAAAAGGATTCGTTGCGCCAAAAACCGTAAAAAAAAAACGTCATTGTTGCGTCAGCGGCGAGACAGGTTAATTAGCGCCAAAATTTTAAAAAAAATTATTTTAGTGGCCAAAAACGTAAAAAATGATCTGGCGCCAAATCCGAAAAAAAAACGTAGTTTTTCATCACAGTATTTAGCAAGTATGGTTCGGTTACTAGTAGACACTTGTATGTTTTTGTTTATTTGTTTTTTTTTGGAAGTGACATCTTAACTTTTAATATCAGAATAAAAAGTTATATTTTAGAAACTTGACTCCTTAAGGGAGTTTTTATTTATCTACATAGACACGAGGGCTTGTTTTTTGTGGGGCAAGATGTTCTTTTTCATGGTGCCATGAACCCATCATGTAATGTACCGGGAAGCTGAAAAAATAGAGTGGGGTGAAATGTGAAAAAAATGTACAAGCGCTGTGTTTAGGTGGTTTTGTTTTATGGTGTTTACTTTTTGGTATAAGTGACGTGTTAGCTGTATGCTGCGTTGGTTGGGGTGGCCCAGTGCACAGCTCTGCCCAGGGGCCCATAGTGCTGTTAGGACAGCTCTGGTGAGGTAGGAGCCCCGCCAATCCTATAGCGATACCATCAACATCTGGGATGGGACAACCTACAGACTAATCGAGTTACTTTGTAGTTTCAGTTGGATGTGAACGATGACAATCACTGCTCTCCGCAGAGATGCATTTTGATTGTGTATTTATTTGCTCATCATTATTCAGGAAGTAAAAAACCCGCAAGGGAAACGACGCCATCTACTTGTATATATCGCCCATAGAGATACTATCCCAGGCTCGTGTCCCTTTAACGCCTCAAACTTTAACTACAATGCCAGAAGTTAATATGGCCGCCAAGTACTACGAGCCACCTGTAACTCGGGGACTACAATTCCCAGCATTCACTACCAGCCCCGCTCAAAAAGCATTCCCCGAAGTGCTGCTACCATAAGCCCTGAGCGCACAGCTTAACGTCCCCGGCAGCACGACTACCAAAACGTAGCAGAGCCGTCCCGCTACTCCGCCAGCACAGCGGCCCGTGAGTGACGTCAGCGCCATGACTCCGCCCCGCTCCGCTTCCTCCGCCGCGGACGCGTCTTCTTCCTTCTCCTCCCTCCTGTGTATGCTGCTGCTTCCGCCGCCGTTGTGAAAAAAGAGGAAGAAGCGACATTAACCTGAAAGGAAAAATAATCCGGGACAAATGCCGCGGGGCCGACCCCCGAAATCACGGGCCGGGGATGGATCAGGCTCAGGTAAAAAAAAATACATTGTGCGGGCACATGGAGAACGGCGGACGCTGGGAGGAAGAGAGGTCGACTGGACTGGTTGTTACTGGTGTGGATAGGAGCGTATATAGTCCCCGGATATGGTGGAGAGGCCGCGCTCTGAGTGTGAGACGTCTTCGCCCGGAGACAGGGCGGAATGATATAGGAGGGGACGCAGCACCCGGACTAGAGGCTGCGGCAGATGAGACAGGAGCAGAGCGCGGCTTTGGTTGCTAGGTGTGCGGCGCCCGCACTTTATCTCCTGCCGTGTGACGTCACCGCCAGCCTCTATACACTACAGCGGGGCTGGCTGCATGGTCTATGGCTGATACAGCTGCTTGCTGTGCCTATAGGCAATGTAGTGCGGCCGGCTGCGTGGTGTATGCTGTGCCTATAGGCAATGGAGTGAGGCCGACTGCGTGGTGTATGCTGTGCCTATAGGCACTGTAGTGCGGCCGACTGCATGGTGTATGCTGTGCCTATAGGCACTGTAGTGCGGCCGACTGCATGGTGTATGCTGTGCCTATAGGTAATGTAGTGCGGCCGGCTGTGTGGTGTATGCTGTGCCTATAGGCAATGGAGTGAGGCCGACTGCATGGTGTATGCTGTGCCTATAGGCAATGGAGTGCGGCCGACTGCATGGTGTATGCTGTGCCTATAGGCAATGGAGTGAGGCCGGCTACATGGTCTATGCTGTGCCTATAGGCATTGGAGTGAGGCCCCCTACATGGTCTATGCTGTGCCTATAGGCAATGGAGTGAGGCCGGCTACATGGTCTATGCTGTGCCTATAGGCAATGGAGTGAGGCCGACTGCATGGTGTATGCTGTGCCTATAGGCAATGGAGTGAGGCCGACTGCATGGTGTATGCTGTGCCTATAGGCAATGGAGTGAGGCCGACTGCATGGTGTATGCTGTGCCTATAGGCAATGGAGTGAGGCCGACTGCATGGGGTATGCTGTGCCTATAGGCAATGGAGTGAGGCCGGCTGCATGGAGTATGCTGTGCCAATAGGCACTTTCGTGCGGCCGACTGCATGGTGTATGCTGTGCCTATAGGCAATGAAGTGAGGCCGGCTGCATGGTGTATGCTGTGCCTATGGGCAATGGAGTGAGGCCGACTGCATGGTGTATGCTGTGCCTATGGGCAATGACGTGAGGCCGACTGCATGGTGTATGCTGTGCCTATAGGCAATGGAGTGAGGCCGACTGCGTGGTGTATGCTGTGCCTATAGGCAATGGAGTGAGGCCGGCTACGTGGTCTATGCTGTGCCTATAGGCAATGGAGTGAGGCCGGCTACGTGGTCTATGCTGTGCCTATCGGCAATGGAGTGAGGCCGGCTACATGGTCTATGCTGTGCCTATAGGCAATGGAGTGAGGCCGGCTACATGGTCTATGCTGTGCCTATAGGCAATGGAGTGAGGCCGACTGCATGGTGTATGCTGTGCCTATAGGCAATGGAGTGCGGCCGACTGCATGGTGTATGCTGTGCCTGTAGGCAATGGAGTGAGGCCGGCTGCATGGTCTATGCTGTGCCTATAGGCAATGGAGTGAGGTCGGGTGTATGCTGTGCCTATAGGCAATGGAGTGAGGCCGACTGAATGGTGTATGCTGTGCCTATGGGCAATGTAGTGAGGCCGGCTCCATGGTCTATGCTGTGCCTGTTGGCAATGGAGTGAGGCCGGGTGTATGCTGTGCCTGTAGGAAAGGGAGTGAGGCCGGGTGTATGCTGTGCCTGTAGGAAAGGGAGTGAGGCCGGGTGTATGCTGTGCCTATAGGCAATGGAGTGAGGCCGGGTGTATGCCGTGCCTATAGGCAATGGAGTGAGGCCGGGTGTATGCCGTGCCTATAGGCAATGGAGTGAGGCCGGGTGTATGCCGTGCCTATAGGCAATGGAGTAGAGGCCGGGTGTATGCCTGCCTATAGGCAATGGAGTGAGGCCGGGTGTATGCCGTGCCTAATAGGCAATGGAGTGAGGCCGGGTGTATGCCGTGCCTATAGGCAATGGAGTGAGGCGGGTGTATGCCGTGCCTATAGGCAATGGAGTGTGTATGCCGTGCCTATAGGCAATGGAGTGAGGCCGGGTGTATGCGGTGCCTATAGGCAAGGGAGTGAGGCCGGGTGTATGCAGTGCCTATAGTCAATGGAGTGAGGCAGGGTGTATGCCGTGCCTATAGGCAATGGAGTGAGGCCGGGTGTATGCCGTGCCTATAGGCAATGGAGTGAGGCCGGGTGTATGCCCAGCCTATAGGCAATGGAGTGAGGCCGGGTGTATGCCCAGCCTATATGCAATGGAGTGAGGCCGGGTGTATGCCCAGCCTATAGGCAATGGAGTGAGGCCGGGGGTAGGCCCAGCCTAGAGGCACTGGAGTGAGGCCGGGTGTATGCCCTGCCTATAGGCAAGGGAGTGAGGCCGGGTGTATGCCCAGCCTATAGGCAATGGAGTGAGGCCGGGTGTATGCCCAGCCTATAGGCGGTGGAGTGAGGCCGGGTGCGTGGCCTGTGCTGTGCCTATAGGCGGTGGAGTGAGGCCGGCTGCGTGGCCTGTT
>JAODAL010065966.1:0-17975 GCA_025379985.1 Phyllomedusa bahiana
TCCTGGTTTTGGGTATGCCGGCTGACCTCTCACAAATGACCCCCATTCCACTTCCACATCTATATTTGCCGCCTACTGCAAGAAGCAGGTGATATTGGCCCCTTTTCCCTTGCTGCCACGGAGCTGCTGACTGCCCTCCTCAAATTGTTCATCCTCGCTATATAGTGGCGCTGAGCCCAGACCCCCTCGTCGATCCCTGGCTGAGGGACCTGGAGGGGACAGAGGCGGGCTGAGGACAGGTGTGGGCCGCTGACCCGCTCCCGGGCCATGCCAACTAATGGTTGTGTCTGAGGTTCCCACCGACTCTTGGCTGGGTTGTCAGATGTCATCTGGGAGGAAGAGGATGACCTAGTCAACCAATCAAGAACCCTTGGGTTGCTGAAACAACACAGGGGCCGCTAGATGACAGCGGCAGTTGTGGCCTCAACGAGTGACCCCTGCTGCGACGTCCCCTTGCTGTGCTGCGACTGGGCCTGTTCCGGGAAAATGTTTGTCCCCAACGCCACTCGCAGGTGCAGAGCCTGCCACCTCTCTGTCTGACATCATGTTTGTTCTAAAATGTACAGACACTGTTTGATGATGATATCTGTATATGATAAATATACTCAAAACAGTCCAATGGACCAGCTTACCCCATAAATGGATGGCCTCCGCAGGTATCCTGGTCAGAGCAACCCGTATATAGTCCAATAAGTAGCAAAAAGGATGATACCGCGGTACCATAGACGATAAAAGCCAAATTTCTTTATTGTAAACAGGATAAAAGCCAAGTAGCCCAACAGAGCATAGCAAAGCGCCCCACAATAAAACGCCGACGCGTTTCAGGTGTATAGCACACCCTTAGTCATGGCATAATGCAGAGACACAGTGTTAGTATATATAACAACATTAAAACCATACAAGAGTGAACTCACCTGTTTCCAACTGCTCGTTCTGCCGGGCACCGGGTGTCAATTTCCGGCGGCCGCCGGATGTGAGCATGACATCACGGCCCGCCCACAAACCGAACGGCATCTCCAGGAAGTGACACAACCGTAACCAAGGCGACAACTGACATACATGGACGCCGCTACTGCCCAAGTGAAACAAGGGAATCCCGGCATCAGTTTCGCCGATCCTGCAACCCCAAGCAGACACAAGCAATCCGGAGCAAGTGAGAAACACCTAACAGTATAGGAAAAAATAAAATAAAAAACACCAAGTCCCAAACCCTCAAAAGCAACAAATATGAAAAATGGTAATAAACCAATAACAAAATAGAAAAACAGGAAATGCTTTCCTGTTTTTCTATCTTGTTATTGGTATTACCATTTTTCATATTTGTTGCTTTTGAGGGTTTAGGACTTAGTGTTTTTTATTTTATTTTTTTCTATACTGTTAGGTGTTTCTCACCTGCTCCGGACTGCTTGTGTCTGCTTGGGGTTGCAGGATCGGCGAAACTGATTCCGGGATTCCCTTGTTTCGCTTGGGCAGTAGCAGCGTCCATGTATGTCAGTTGTCGCCTTGGTTACGGTTGTGTCACTTCCTGGAGATGCCGTTCGGTTTGTGGGCGGGCCGTGATGTCATGCTCACATCCGGCGGCCTCCCGGAAGTTGACACTCCGGTGCCCGGGCAGAACGAGCAGTTGGAAACAGGTGAGTTCCCCTCTTGTATGGTTTTTATGTGGGTTTTATATACTAACACTTGTTGTCTCTGCATTATGCCATGACTAAGGGTGTGCTATACACCTGAAACGCGTCGGCGTTTTATTGTGGGGCGCCTTTGCTTTTGCTCTGTTGGGCTACTTGGCTTTTATCCTGTTTACAATAAAGAAATTGGCTTTTATCGTCTATGGTACCGCGGTATCATCCTTTTTGCTATTATATATAAATATACCCCCTGTTTTTTTTCTCCAATGAACCCAGTAAAAAAGCTTGGGAACCCCTTGGGTATAAATTTTGGGTCCACAAATGGGCCAGGAAAAATTTTCTTTATGTGTCGGTTTAAAAAAAAACTGTGTGTTTTACTAAAAGTAAAAAACACAAAAGGCTTTAAATTTAAATTCGGGGCAGAATTTGGCACAGGAAAATGTATATATTTTGGCGTTTAAAAAGATGGTTTATTTTTGTCACACCCACAAAACAACGCTTAATTAACCCCGGTGTAAATTCGCCAAAGAAATTTAGCCCACAAAAATGTAGCTTTTTGCGTTTACAAATTTCGGTTTTCTACGCCCCACAACAAGAATACATTGTAATTAAACCTTTGCTTGGAATTTTTGGGTACAGGAAAAAATTTATATATTTGGCTTGAAAAAGCGGTTTTTTGAGGCAGCACACCAGCAAAACAACATTAATTAACCCTGGATGAAATTGCGCCAAAGAATTGAGCCCACAAAAAATGCCTTTTTAGGTGTTCAAATTCTGTTTTCTACGCCACACAAAAAGGAAAACAGTTGTAATTAACCTTTTCTTGTGAATTAGGTACAGAAAAATTTTTTAAAATTTGGCGTTGAAAAAAATGGTTATTGGGGTCAGCACAAGCAAAACAACGCTTTAATTTTAACCCCCCGGGTGTAAATTGCGCCATAGAATTTACCGCACAAAATAGTAGCTTTGTAGCGGTTTACAATTTCGTGTTTTTTTTAAAGCCCCACAACAAGAGATACAGTTTTAATTAACCTTTGCTTTGAATTAGGCTACAGGAAAATTTTTATTTTTTGGCGTTGAAAAAGACGGTTTCTTGGGGGCAGAAACCCCAAAAAAAACGCTTTAAAAACCCCTGGATGTAAAATTTCTCAAAGAATTGACCCACCAAAAATGAAGTGATTTTTGTATTGTAAAAACGCTGTTTTTTTTAAAAAAAAATAAAAAACAGGAACTGGTTTAGATCCCCCCTTGGATTTTGGGAATGTAAAAGCAGCTGCGTGGACGCACACTGGATTTCAAAACCCCAATCCCCCAAAAAAATTTTAAGAAATAGAACATTAAAAAGAACAGCCCTCTAAAGAAAAAACTGAGACACCCCCCCCAGAAATCGCTAAAAAAAAATAAATTCTTCAAAAGAGCTATCAGCCGCGGAAAGCACCTTCCCTGATGAGCACAGTGAAAAAGGGGGTGTGAGCTCCCTGTGTCGCCCCCCGGGACTTATATTTTGGGGGTGACTCACAGAATCCCCCCGGGCCCCTCTGTTTGGGGTTTCCCACTCTGCACATGTCAGGGCAGGCAACCCTTCTTCCTCCCAGAGTGTTTTTCCCCCAATGTAACGCCATTTGCTCACACCCTTTTTAATCAATAAAAAAGCACACTTCGTTCACCCCGGAAGCCCCCCAAAGTTCGCCCTTCATTCCGAACCGAATTTTCCCTAAATTCTAAAAAAATTTCCATTTCGTTAAAAATAAATTTCGCCCATCTCACAAAAAACCAAACTTAAATTTTTGGCTGCTCAATTTTTTTGGCGCATTTAAACCCAGGGGTTTAAAATTAAAAAGCGTTGTTCTGTTTCTGTGGTGACTAAAAAAAAAACGTTTTTTTCCCCAACCAAAAAAAGACTTTTTTCCTGTACAAAATTTAAACAACGAAGGTTTTTACAATTTTAAACTTTTGGGTTGTTTTAATTAGAAAAAAAACCCAAATTGTAACACGCTACAAAGCGGAAATTTTTTGGTTCTAAATTTTTTTTTTTGCGAAAATTTACATCCGGGGTTTTTAAATTTAAGCATTGTTCTGCTGCTGTGGTGACTAAAAGAAAACTTTTATTTCACCGCCAAAAAAAAACTTTTTTTCCGTACTTTTTTTCAAAAGGGCGAAGGTTATAAAAAAACCCCTTTTGGCGATCTAACAAAGGGTTATAAAGAAGGAGATTTTGGGCCCCAGCGCATCCCTTTGAAAAAAAAAGGAAAAAAATTCCGAAACGTCGCCCGCTTTTTGGGAAGCACGTAGCTGCACTCCACCCATCGTCATTTCCAATGATTTTATCCCCATATAACCCTTTTGAAATGAATTGGATAAAACTAAAAGCTAAGTACTCCCACTTTAAACCCCCAAAATTGTGTTTTTTCTTTCCTAAGGTGTTCTTTCTTTTGAATTATTTTTTCATGCCCCTATGTTTAAAAAAATAAAGTAAAAATATGTTTACCAATTTAATACCATAGATTTTTTGAATTTGGGCGGCTACCCCGGGCCAATCCGAGCCCCAACCTACTTTTTTCCCAGGGGGGGTAGTCTATGGAGAGTTTGAGGCACTGAAATTTTCAGCTCGTAGGCATGGAGAAATTAGTAAATAAATCTTTTTTTTAATTTAAAGTGTAAAACTTTCCCCGGGAAAAGAGCAAAACCTCTTAAACAACATCAATAAAACCCCTAACAACGCGTTTTTTTTCCGCTGTGCCCCGCGCAACATCGGGAAATTTGGGGGAATATTAAAAATTTGTTTGAGAAATACAGAAATTTCCCCAAATTCTGTAAGCACTTCCCCATTGGTGGGCATAAACCAACCAATCAGTAAAAGGAAACGACAGTGAACCATTTTTTAAACCCATGGAGTAGTGTTGACCAATCAAATGAAAAAAGGGGGGGACAGTTCAAAATACAGTAAAAAATGCAGAAAAGAGCTGATTGGGTTGAGCTAGCGGAGGCTTGGGTATCCCGGCCAATCAGAGCAAAGAGCTACTTTGTCCCATTCGCCCATGGACAGATCCGGGGCAATTTTAAAGTATAAAGTATAAAAATTTTTCATTTGAAGGGGGTATGGGTGAACTGATTGGTTTTAACCCGGCGGGAGATAAAGAATCCACCAATCATATGTAGTGGGGTAAATTTTGAGTGGAGCAAAAGGGGGCGATAGAAGGGCGCCCTAAATGGGCCCGTCTATGGGAAAAAATTTTAGTACGGATTGTTGGGGGGGAAAAGGGGGTCGTCCTGCTTTTGCCCAATCACGGGTGAGCAACTTCTCATAAGTTCTATTAGAAAAGAAAAGCAAAAGGGGAGCTCTGTTTGTTTATTTGGGTAAGTTAAAAGAGGCGCGAAATTTTTTGGGCCAATGGGAAGCGGCCACGCTCTTTATTTGGTTTTTTTAATGCAATCTATAATCAAACTGTACATGGCAGAAAACAAATTTATAAGACTCCCGAAGTTGTTTTCCGATGTTTAAAATGAAATGAACAATAATTGGTTTAACAAAAATAAAGAAATAAAAAAAGACATTTACTATACCGTCTGGGCCACAGCATGACCCTTTAAAACCCGTCTGACCCCCACATTAAAAAGTGCCTGAAAAATGAGTCTTTGAACCACCATTTTAGTTGAACGGAATTTTAAATATTCCTGTCCTGGGGCCAAAAGCATGGAAACCCCAAAAAAACCGCAAAGACCCCCAAATTTAAAAAATGCCTGAAAAAGGGGTTCCCTTTTAAACCACCATTTTTGTTTTAACGGGCATTGAAATATAAACCCGTCCCTGGCCCACAGCAAGGGCCCTTTAAAACCGTCCTACCCACACATTTAAAAAATTTCCTGAAAAAGGGGGTTTTTTGAAACCCCCCATTTTTGTTGGGAAATGGGCATTGACTATACCTTCCTGGGGCCCCAGCTGAGCCCCAAACCTCATGAAACCCCCCGATTTAAAAAGTGCCTGAAAAAGGGTCTTTGAAAACCCCCAAATTTTTTTGAACTGGACCCTTGACTAAACCTGCTTGGGGCCCCAGCATGACCCTTTAAACCCGTCGACCCACACATAAAAAAGTGGGCCCGAAAAAGGATCTTTGAACCACCATTTTTGTTGAACTGGGCATTGACTATACCTGTCCTGGGCCACAGCATAGCCCCAAACCTGCATGACCCCACTTTTAAAAAAGTGCCTGAAAAAGGAGTCTTTGAACCACCATTTTAGTTGAACTGGACATTGACTATACCTGTCCTGTACCACAGCATGACCCCTAAACCTGTTTGACCCACAGATCACAAAGTGGCACTATGCTTTTTTGGTACAGTGACTGTCATTTAGTATATTTTTTGGTAACTGACATTTGTTTACAGAATTTATTTAGGTAAGTTTTATTTATAGTTTTACATTATTATCATTTTACTTTTTTTCAAGTGTGATGACATACAACATACACCCCTCCCTGCAGTTTTTAAAGGTATTTTTTACACGTGTAGATGTGTTAATTCTACAGATGGGCGAATTGATTCTAACGAAGTGGAATTCGTTTAGAATTTCAGGAAAACTTCGGTTCTGAAAGAAGACAAAGCTTGCGGTACTTCAGGTGAATGAAGTGTGCTTTTGATTGATAAAATGGCTGCGAGCACATGGCGTTACATGGGGCAATGAACTCTGGGAGGAAGAAGGGCATAGCCCTGCATGACATGTGCAGAGATGAAGCCAATCAGAGACCTGGGGGATTCTGTGACGTCCCCGGGCACATATAAGTCCGGGCCGACGCTGGGAGCTCATACCGCTCTCACTGAAACTGATTAGGAAAGGTGCTGCTGCGGGCTGCTTATGATAGCTGATACTAGAGAACTCACTTTTATACAGCGATTTTTGTGGGGTGTCTCAGCTTGTCTCAGAGACTGCTTCTTTTAACGTTCTATTTCTGATTTTGTGGGGTATTGGATCGAAGTCCAGTGGGGCGTCCAGTGCAGCTGCATATACATTTTAATGCTATCTGCTCACAGCACATTGAATACCCAAAGGGGTAAATCTAAGCCTGTTCCTTTTTGTATTCATTTAAAGAAACAGCGTTTTTACAATCAAATACCACTTCATTTTAGCTGCTCAAATTCTTTTGCGCAATTTACATCCGGGGGTTTTAATTAAGCATTGTTCTGCTGCTTGTGGTGACTAAAAGAAAACGTTTATTTCACCGCCAAAAAAGAAAATTTTTCCTGTAGCATAATTCACAAGCAAGGTTAATTACAAGTTTTAAACTTTTGTTGGGTAGCGTAGAAAACACGCCATTGTAACACGCTACAAAGCTCGTACTTTTTGGTTGCTCAATTCGTTTGCGCAATTTACATCCAGGGGTTAATTAAGTGTTTTCCTGCTGCTGTGGTGACTAAAAGAAAACGTTTATTTCACCGCCAAAAAGACATTTTTCCTGTAGCATAATTCACAAGCGAAGGTTAATTACAAGTTTTCCTCTTTTTGGGTTTTAGCGTAGAAAACACGCCATTGTAACACGCTACAAATTTTGGTAGTTTTTGGTTGCTCAATTCTTTTGCGCAATTTACATCCAGGGGTTAATTAAGCGTTGTTCTGCTGCTGTGGTGACTAAAAGAAAACTTTTATTTCACCGCCAAAAAAGACATTTTTCCTGTAGCATAATTCACAAGCGAAGGGTTTAAATTTTACAAGTTTAATCTTGTTGTGTAGCGTAGAAAAACACCCCAAATTGTAACACGCTACAAAGCTCATATTTTTGGTTTGCTCAATTCTTTTGCGCAATTTACATCCAGGGGTTAATTAAGCGTTGTTCTGCTGCTGTGGTGACTAAAAAAAAACGTTTATTTAACCGCCAATAAAGACATTTTTCGTGTAGCATAATTCACAAGCGAAGGTTAATTACAAGTTTTACTCTTGTTGTGTGAGTAGAAAACACGCCATTGTAACACGCTACAAAGCTCATAGTTTTTGGTTGCTCAATTCTTTTGCGAAATTTACATCCAAGGGTTAATTAAGCGTTGTTCTGCTGCTGTGGTGACTAAAAGAAAACGTTTATTTAACCGCCAATAAAGACATTTTCGTTAGCATAATTCACAAGCGAAGGTTAATTACAAGTATTACTCTTTTTGGGTGTAGCGTAGAAAACACCCACTGTAACACGCTACAAAGCTCGTATTTTTTGGTTGCTCAATTCTTTTGCGCAATTTACATCCAGGGGTTAATTTAAAGGGCTTGTTTTTGCAGTTTACTCAGAAAAAGAAACTTTTTTTTCCCACCACCACAGAAGAAATTCTGTAGCATAATTCATATCCGAAGGTAATTAACCCTTTTTGGGTGCTTTTATATTCGTATTTTACACAGAGTTTTTAAACGGCACATACAAGTCAATTTTTCCTGCCCATTTGTGGAGCGAAATTTTTATATCCAAGGGTTACCCAAGCTTTTTAGTCGGTTCATTTGGAGTCAAATACGGGGTGTGTATTTACATATACAGTAATCTTCATCAAACAGTGTCTGTACATTTTAGAACAAACAGTATGTCAGACAGAGAGGTGGCAGGCTCTTCACCTGTGAGTGGCAGAGGCACAAACATTCCTGGGTCACTCGGTGAGGCCACAACTGCCGCTGTCATCTAGTGGCTGTGTGTTGTGCAGCAACCCAATGGTTATTGATTGGTTGACTAGGTCATCCACTTCCTCCCAGATGACATCTGACAACCCCACCCAAAGGGGTCGGTGGGAACGTCAGACACAACCCTTAGTCGGCAGGGCCCTGGAGGGTCCGGCCTCACTGTCCTCACCCGCTCTGTCCATCCGGTTCCTCTCATAGATCTACTATTTTGGTCTGGCTCAGCCACTATATAGCGAGGATGAACAATTTAGGAGGACAGTCAGAGCTACTTGGCGCGAAGAAATGGGGATTATCCCCAGCTTTGCAGTTAGGTGGCAAAGTATAGATGTTGAGAGTGGCATGGGAGGTCATGTTGTGAGGGTCAGCCTCTGCATACCAAGACCGGTGATGAGGACAGCAGTGACGATGAAACACAAATAAAATGAAGATGTAGCCGACCGCACTTGGGAGCCGGGTGAGGCAAGGGCTTCATCATCGTCAGAGAAGAGGGCGTCAGCTTGCGCGTCAGGCAGCGGCGCAGCCAGCAAGTGGGTTGTGTGGCCACGAGTCAGCAGGATAGTAGTAGTGTGAGGTCGGGAGCCAAGCGGCCACGGGGTAAAAAACCTGCTTCGCAGGTCCAAGAAAGTAGCGGCACAGGGGCTCAGCGAGGCAGCGGTAGCAGTAGTCACTCAGTGCGGAGCGTTGGCGGTAAAATGTGATACTCGGCGGTGTGGCAGTTCTTTGCTAAGACACCAGAGGAGCCGAATATGGGTATATGTAGAATCTGTAGGCAGAAAGTGAAGCGTGGCCAGGGAGCTAACATTGGCACCACGGCCCTGCATCAACACATGCAGCGTCACCATCCGGTGGCCTGGGAGAAATGTGGCTCAGATGTGGTGGTCCATCCTGCCGCCGCAGCAACAGCAGCAATAGCGCCCAGTGGCATGCATGCCATTGCAGCCAGTCAAGGCTCCACTACCTCTGCAGAAGGGAGCTGTTTCTCTATGACATCATCTCCCGGTCCAGATGCTCATGCTCCTCGCTACTCATGGCGCCAGCAGTCGTTCAGCGAGGCGATTGCAAAAGAGACAACAGTATGCGTCCAACCATCCTAAGGTGCAGAAGTTGACCGTGCTCCTGTCCAAGTTGTTGGTGCTCCCTTTCCAAATGGTGGACTCTGCACCGTTCAGAGAACTAATGGCTTGTGCCGATGTGTGGCTTTCTCCGCGCCAACTGCAAATCGGAACCATGGTGAGGGACAATGGGAGGAACATGGTGTCCGCGCTGCACCGAGGAGGGATGGTCCTTGCGCCCTGCATGGCGTACGTGTTCAATCTGGTTGTGAAAAGTTTCCTGAAGTCTTCCACCGATCTTCAGAAGATTCTGAAAATGGCCAAAACTGTGCATGCACTTCATCCATTCCTAAAAGCCAGGAACACCCTCCTCGAGTTGCAGCCGGCAGAACGGCCTTCCCCAACCCCACTCTGATATGCGAGTTTCCACCCATTGGAATTCCAGCCTGCAAATGTTGGACCGACTGTAAAGAAAAGAGAAAGGCCATTAACGATTTTTGATGATCCAGGCGGACAGGAGTTTAAACCCCCGTGTAACTTTGATGTCAGCCAGTGGCAGCTCATGCGTGACACCTGCCGTTTGTTTTAGCCCTTCGAGGAGGCCACGTTATTTGTCAGTCCGCCAGGACTACGGGGTTTTAATAACGCATTTCCACTGCTTCATGTCCTGGAACAGATGCTGAAAAATCGTTCTGGGAGAGGACTGGGACGTGGCGACTACAACTCGCGGCCACATGATCCGGTGGGGACTAAATGGAGGAGGAGGAGGGGAAATTGGAGCGGAAGCATTGTCTGTGAAATGAGTGGATTTTCTACCCAGGTGACAAGAGAGGAGGAGCAGGTGCAGCTGGAGGAGGTGGATGGAGATGAGGAAGACGAGGCAGATTACCCGCAAGCACCGTGGCAGTATACAGTGGAGATGGAGGCAAGGAGCCCCTCGGAGTCACTTGTGCAGATGACCCACAGCATGCTGATTTGCCTGGCTAGTGACAGACGAATAGTCAGCATAAGGCAGAAGGATGACTTCTGGCTCTCCACCCTATTGGAACCTCGCTAAACCCGGGCCCAAAATGGGAGCCTTTTTCCCAGCTATTGAGAGGGAGGACAAAAATCAAATACTATAGGGAAATCCTCCGTTTGTCAGTTGGCCGCTGCTATGTGCGGCATCGTCCCTCCTCTGACAGGTCCGACCGGGGGTTCTTCAGTGCTCACGTACAACTGCCGCGGCTGCTGGGGAAGGTGGGGGGTAGGAGCAGTTTCCAGCCCCATCAGCAGCAACCTAATTTTGGAGTCACTGATGAGCAGCTTCCTTCACCCGCCTAGTGAGGAGGGCAGTCGCCGGCAGCAGCAGCAGCAGCAGGACCTGGAGCAGACCCTGAACCAACAGGTGGTGGCCTACTTGGACATCACTCTGCCACCCCAGTTATAAGATCCGCTGGACTACTGGGCAGCCAAACTGGATGTGTGGCCGCAAAATTGCCGAGTTTGCAGTGGAGAAGCTGTCCTGCCCGGGCCCGTAGTGCGGCATCAGAGCGGGTGTTCAGTGCGTCGGGGCCCCTCGTTACCCCAAGGGAACCCACTTTTCCACGGGAAATGTGGAACGACTGACCTTTGTCAAGATGAATCAGGCAAAGGATCGGCAAGGATTTCCCCACACCAATGCCTTAGGCGACAGACTACATCAGCCATGACGCCTCACCCAAAATGTGAGAAATGAGTCTGGGTTCAAACTAACTGCCCCAGCCACTATTCTGATGCCGCCCACCCCCCTAATGCCACACATCTGCTGACAGTTTCTCCATCTGCCACCAACCATCCCTTTTCCCGGGACTGGTATTGCCACCCACCTCCACACTCGTCCCTTGTGCCCCCTTTATGACCTCATGCTGCTGTTGCTGTTTTTGTGCCGTGACATCCACACTGTGTTATTGGCCACTCTCTGACCTCTGCTGTTGCTCCTGCCGCCGTCACCTCCCCTCTCGTTTATTTTTGCAACTCTGTGGCCTACTCCAGTTGTTGCCACCTCCAGAATGTCATTGTGCCACTGTCTGACCTCATGCTGCTGCTGCTTTGACCTCCACTCTCTGTCATTGTGCCACTCTGTGGCCTCATGCTGTTTTGCCACCTCCAGAAATGTCTTTGTGCCACTGCTTGACCTCATCTGCCCACCATCCCCTCCACTCTCTGTCTTGTGCCATCTGTGGCTTACACTTTTTGCCACCCCCAGAATCATTGTGCCACTGTCTGCCCTCAGCTGCACGTGACCTCCACTCTCTTCATAGTGCCAACTCGTACCTACTACTGTTTTTTGCCACCTCCAAAGCATTGTGCCACTGCTGCCCTCATGCTGCTGGGCTGCCGCCATCACCCCACACTCTGTCACTGATTTTGCCACCTGAGCCCTCAGCTTTTTTTTTTCCCCGCTGTTCCTGCCATATTTTTACAGGCATATTCCCCTTTCAGTTTTTGGTCTTTTTTGGCCTCTTAAGTGCCCAGGGAATTTTATATGAAGCGATTCAAGAGGGGGGGCAGTCATGTGCTGTCAAACAAAACCAATATTGTATGAAGACCAAAACCCAAAGCTCCCTCTGCTATTTAAGCATGGCACAAGTTCTACAGCACCCTGCGGCTCGGTGCGCTGGAAATAGTTTTTTTTTTAACATGATTCGACCGAAGTTATTTTTGTCGGGAAATTCGGAAAAGTGAGAGAACCAAATTTTTTTGAGAATTCTCCCATCCTAGTTAATTCCTTCGCACACCCCATAATAATAAAAAGCCCAATCACCCCCCAAAACACTTTTTGGTTGAGAAACATTTGCCCTGCCTGGCTTCTGAAGGGATTCAGTCAATTTAATTCATTGGTTTCATTTTTCCTCCAAATCCTTTTTCATGTTTAGGGACGACCCCCTGGAATAAAATGAAATGATGCCCCCCCATAGTGACTCCACCCCCCAAAAATTTAAGCCTAAAATTTGTGCAATTTGTTCCAGCCCGGAGCCCTTTTTGACACTATTTTAACCTCACAGAAATCCCCTTTTTTTCAAATCTGATTTTTAGAAAAATTTTGAAGCTCTCCTGATTGCCCCTAAGGGTGAAACCGTGCTACCGTCTGTAAACTATTAACACGGAAAAATTCCCTTTACATTCAGCAACAAAAAACAGTCGTGCTAAGCAGAGTGCGGAAGTGTGGGGTAAGACCTTCAGCCTTCCTCGTCACATAAGACCTGGGAAGGCTTGCCCCTCCGTATGAGTCGGAAAAATTTGGGCTTTATTTGGGAAAATGCTGGTGGTTACGCTCCGTTCCAACCAGTCCCTTTTCCTTGGCATTCTTTTTCTCTTTTACTCAACGTGCTGGGGGAAATTGTCTCTTTTCTTTGTTCCTGTCCGTCTCCATACTCCATTCCTCCTGAATAACCTACACTGGTCAATCTTCCTGTACCTCCCTTTACAATCAGGGGAAGATGGTACCCTCTATTTTGTACATGCAATTTTTTATTTTTAATTTTAGAAAACACATTTTTAAAATAGGGGGAATCCCACCACATCTTTGTTTCTTTTTAAATTTTAAATTTTATTAAATGGGTTGATCACTACAGGGGGTTGCACTATGTTAAATGATTTTCAAAAACAATCATTTTAATATGTCCATTAACAGTGCCTACCTATTCCTGTTTTTGACAGCACCATGACCCCCAAAAAAAAAACAGACCCCTTTACCACTCTTAAAATTGTGAAGAACAAATGTCTTTTTGAAAGAAAATTTTTTATAATAGGATCTTAGTATACTGCCCCTTCACAGCAACAACCCCCAAAAAATTCTAAAATGACCCTGAACCACTGTTGACAATTGAGAAAAAAATGTCTGTTAGAAACCACATTTTTTACAATAGGACCCCTTTGTATAGCTACATTTCACGCGCATGACCCAAAAAATTAAAAAGTGACTTTTCCCGGCCCCTGTTTTAAAAAAATTTAGGGAGAAAGGGCCACTTAACCACATTTCTGTTCCAAAGGACCATGATTATAGCTGTACTCACGCACCAGACCCCAAAACCAATGAATCGCGAAAAATTCTAAAAATGAAGTGATAAATGGAAAAAATTTTTTTTATAAAACCTTTTATAAAATGGGGCTTTTTCTCTCCTCACCACAAAACCAGCAAAAAAGACCTTTTTTGGGGAACTGAGAATAAAAATTGCAGAAAAATTATCATTTAAAAAAAAAAATTTTCAAGAGGACCATTTCTTTTGGGAAAAGGAATGTGAAGAGACCGGCAACAAATCGGACCTCACAATTGGGGGCCCAAACACAAAACAGAGATCCATGCCTGATTCATCTTGATGAAAGTCAAATGATCCCCTTTATCTGGGGAAAAATCGGTGGTTTTGTCTGAATGACTCCCCCACGGCTAAAGGTCCACTAGATATGACGCTGGCTGCTGGCGGGCAACACCTTATGGTGTGGCGAGCGAGCTGGGGAATTCACCCCTTTTTGGGATACCCAAAATGATTGGGTCCAAAACATATCCAAAAACATCGGTGTTGAGTGAAATAGTCTGCACCATGATCTTAACCCGGTCTCTGTGTGTTGTATTGTCCCTGCATTACTGGTTTGGGTGAGGTGGTAAAAAAAGATTCCCAAAGGGGGACCCTTGGGCTTTGCCACAATGCCTGCTGCTGCTCCATACGGCTTTTTGGCACTCTACGCTATCACTTTGTGCTTGTTCCACCATGAATTTAAAGAATGTGAAGCAAGTCAACGTGTCCCAGTTGTTTCAATCAGCACATCTTCAATTCCAGCATTTTATCTCTATTTGGGGGGAGGAAGGAAAAGGGGCTGAGTTTTGCTTTGTCCCCGGGGAACGAGGAGGGTGGCCACCCATAACTGTTTTTTAAGTTTTATGCCTTTTAAGCGAGGTTTATGTTTGGGGAAATGGAGCATCCAAGCACTCTGGAAGATGGACCTTGTTTCCCAAGCCTCTGGGGCGAGGGGGACAGCAAAATGATCTTCCCCCCCTTTCCTCCCCCGTCTCAAATCCGTGCCAACCTCTTTCCAAGACAGGGGTCCAGTAACGTCGGGGGTCCAGGAATACCCCCCCTCCTCCCCCCTTTTTTCCCCCACCTCAGCTTTAACACAGCCCTGACTTGCCCCAATGAGCACCCCCGAGAGATGACGCCCTTGCACTAGTCCCGGACCCCGAACCACGCCTAAAGAAAACTGAAAAATTGTGAAAATGTCGGGCCTTTTTGGATTTGTGGAAGAAAGGCCCGTGTCCACACTGTGTCCGTCTTTTCCCCCCCTGTCCCAACGATCGTTCCAGAATAAGATCACCACAATGTCATGCTGCCCAAGGGGCATTGTCCGCACGACCTTTTGGGGTGGCTTTTTAAAAAACTGGCAGAGCTTTTTTCACCTGCCTCCACTCTGGGTGCTCAACACCCCGAGATCCGCACCGCTGCTTTCAACCATTGTCACTTCGTACTGCTAATTGCATTGCGCTGTCCCACAATCGCTGGAGCATGTGGAGGGTCAATTCCAGGTGTTGCCACGTCAAAAATTTGAGGGGTTGGAGGAGGCCGACTGAGCTACAAACGCATCAGGCGGGCGAAACAGGGTGCAAAAGATGGAATGTGAGCTCAGACCTCGAGCCTTCCGCAGCGGCAGCCCCAACCCCGGGTACTCTTTAAAAAGTTCGGACGAAAAGGGTTATGCATTGACAGGCAGGGATGTGCCCAGCCCCGACTTAAGGGGGGCCCAGCAGATTTCGACTTTTTCCCGCACATCCCTTCCCGGGCACAAGGTTCTTTTCACCCAGCCACCCGGGGTCTCTTTTGCAAAACCGTCCACAGCTCCCGACCTTTGGGGGTTTTACGGTCTCCAAACGATTAATTTCAACACGGCCCGTTTCTATTGGCACAAGCCACCCAAAGGGCCTTGGGAGAAAAACCCCCGCACCATCCCGTGGGTTTTGAAAGCGTGAGCCCAGCCTGAGAGCCAAAATACCACCCGGAGACCCACCCAGCTCACCCAGTGAGCTGCACAGAGATATAGGGCCTTGGCCCGGCTTACTAGCAAATTTTTGATCCTAAGTAATACAAGGTGGTTTTTTTTAAAAAAAATGGCTGCCCCAAAAGTGAAAAACACCTATTTAAAATTTTAAAAATAAAAAAAAGGGCAGGTTTTGCACTGAAAACCCCGTTACTAAAAATTTTCGTATCCTAATATAATACAAGGGGGTCTTTGAAAAAAAAAGGGGGGCTGCGCCAAAGGAAAAACCCTATTTAATAGTTATACGAAAATAAAAGGGGGGTTTTGCCCCTTAAAAACACCTGCAGTTACTAGAAAATTTTCTGTATCCTAATGAAAGTACAAGGGGGGGTTTTTGAACAAAACTGGGCTGCCCCAAAATAAAAAAACCTTTTTAAAATTTATAGGGATAAAAACGGGTGGGTTTTGCACCTATGAAATACCCGCAGTTACTGAAAATTTCTGTACCCCAATATAATACAAGGGGGGTTTTTTGAAAAAAAACGGGGGCTGCCCAAAGTGAAAAACACCTTTTTTAATATTTAAAAAGGATAATAAAAGGGGGTTTGCCCCTATAAAAATACACCTGCAGTTACAAGCAAATTTCTGTATCCTAATAAAGTACAAGGGGTCTTGAACAAAACTGGGCTCAAAAAGTAAAAACGTTTTTTAAAATTTAAAAGGAAAAAAGCAGGTGGGTTTTTCACCTATGAAATACACCTGCAGTTACAGAAAATTTCTGTATCCTAATATAAATACAAGGTGGGTCTTTGAACAAAACTGGGCTGCGCCAAAGGGAAATACAGCTATTTAAAAGTTATATGGAAAAATAAAAGGGGGGTTTTTGCACCAATGAAATACAACACAGTTACCACAAAATTTCTGATTCAAATTTAATACAAGGGGGGCTCTTTAACAAAACGGGCCGCCCCAAAAAGTGAAATACACTTTTTAAAAGTTATAGGGATAAAAAAAAGGTGGGTTTTGCACCTATGAAAAACACCTGCATTTTACTAGAAAATTTTGTATCCTAATTAAGTACAAGGGGGGTCTTTGAACAAAACGGGCTCGCCAAAGTGAAAAACACCTTTTTTAAAAAGTATATGGGATAAGAAAAGGGGGTTTTGAAACTATAAAATACACCTAGTTACTAGAAAAATTTCTGTATCCAAATGTAATACAAAGTGGGTTTTTGAAAAAAAATGGGCTCGCCAAAGGAAAAACACCTATTTAAATTTTTTATAGTAAAAAAAAGGCGGGTTTTGCACCTAAAAATCACCTGAGTTTTTAGCAAATTTCTGTACCTAATTTAAAATACAAGGTGGGTCTTTAAACAAAACGGGGGCGCGCCAAATAAAAACCCACCTATTTAAAAGTTTAGGATAAGAAAAGGTGGGTTTTAAACCAATGAAATTAAACAGTCTCCCTCCCCCCCCACGCGGCTGTAACGTAACTTTTTTAAAAGTCTCTGTCTAACTAACTAAGACTAAAATTTCTCTAATCTACTTAGTTTAAGTTCAAAAACTAAAAGCATATTTTGTTATGAAAAAAGAGAACTTGTCTCGAGCGAGCTGTATTGAGAGAATCTAGCACAAGTCCTCTTAGTGAGAGACACTGAAACATGCTGATGAACAGGAAACGCTGTTCTATGCAAACGAGGGGCATGTGATTTTTCCAGCCAATGACAACCATACAATCACAGTCATGACGCCGCACCCCACTCTCCCGCTCTTGCCTAAGGATTTTCTGGCCGGCAAAATGAAGAAGCGCCGAAAATGGCGCGATAGTAATAGTTTATGCGCAAATTTCACCTAAAATATTGCGTGATCGGAAATTTCCGATCAACCTAAAAAACCCTGCCGATTTCAACTTTTGATTATAATCGCTCATCCTACTCTCTGATATATATTTGAATTGCATAAAATAGTTAAATTTGGGGGAATTGGAGATGGAGAGACCTCCCCTTGTCCCTTATGGGACGCATTATTTTATTAAAATGGTAAGTTTTTTCCAGACTGCTCTATCCCTTTCAGAATATTCCATTGTTTTTGAAACATAAGGGTATTAATAAATTAAGGGGGGCATTCTCGTCTTTTTTATGGAAAGGCAAGAGAGCGAGGATCTCTACGGGGAAATTGTCGCTAGGCAGAGGACAGGGGGGGGCTAGATTACCTGATATAAAGCTTTACAAATTTTGGGAACAAAATTGGGGACATGCTTTTTCTGGATGCAGGGGCTACTTTTTCTCTAACCTAGAGGGGGAAGGTCAGCGGGTCATCCGGGGACCTCGCAGCATACTTTTATACCCCCCATACCAAATTACCAGAGGTGGCGAAAAATAACATAATATTTAAAGACACAATGGCAACCTAGAGATGTGTTAAGAAGATGTATAATAGACCAATTTTTTTGTTTTTTATGCCTCTTTTGGGCCCTACCAATTTAGTCAAGGGGGGGAGAGCAAACTTTTTAAAAGGGGAAAAAAAAAGGAATCTTAAGGGAAGAAACAAAAGACAACTCCGGCAGGGAACTTTTTGACATGGGAAAGATAGAGGCCAATATGCTCTGGGGGGAGGACACAGATTTCAATATATACAACAAATTTTGGCTCAAAAATTGGGG
>JAODAL010065967.1:0-17974 GCA_025379985.1 Phyllomedusa bahiana
TTTTTTTTAAAAAACTGAAAAACTGCCTATCTGATAAATTGAGGAACTTTTTTTATTTTACTTAAAAATTAGACTGTAAAAGCTTGAATTGTATCCAAAAAGATGTTATATGTGATTCTTTTTATTATAATGCTGTTTAGCATTCAGTCTTGGATTTGGCAAAAACACAGTGCATGAAGAAGGCAACAGCAGAAATGCTGACAATTTGGAGGCACTTTCTGCATTCAATGGTCAAACAGGTTATAATATGTCATTGGTCCCTGAACATACAATATTATTTGATTATGGTATGACCATTATAGGTTGAAACTATAACTATATGGAAAACTGGTAATTGGTTCCGGAGCCACCAATTGTCACTAGTGATGAGCGAAGCCTAAAAAGTTCGAGTTCGAGTAGAACCTCGAATTTTGAGAAGTTCTGTTCGAAGTTCATGTCGAACTCGAACCAAACTTGGAACTCCATTAAAGTCAATGGGAGAATATGTTCTCATTAATATTTACACCCATACAGGTGATGAGAAGCAGCAATTAGTATCCATAACAGTAAAATGGATACGTGGAGCACTGGTATTGGAAATGGCACATGGTAACTGGCAGGAGCCCGCTATAACTTTTTGCATCAGGGCCTAAGGAAATGTCATATATGTGGTGGTAGCAAGAACATCCCAACAGGGAACATGAAGGTTCAGCTGGCAGTGCCGTAGTTATAGGGGGTGCAGCGGTAGGCAGGGCTGCCATCAGTCATCTATTAACCGTTTTAGGGCCCCCTGCAGCTAAATAAAATGGGGCACCTACCTATTACTAGCTCCTATTTTTAACATATCACTGGGCCCCATATTTGATTAGGGCCACTGACAGGAGTACTGCCCTATTGGCACCCCTGGCACCCCTTTTACAGTAGCCTGACCCCAAAACCAGCAAAAATGACCTTATGGACACTCAGAATAAAATTAGCAAGAAGAAATGAGTATGTGAAATAAGCTTTTTTTCAATAGGACCTTTACTAACAAGGTCTTTTACAGTGGCCTGACCCCAAAACCAGCAAAAATGACCTTATGGACACTCACAATAAAGTTAGCAAGAAGAAAAGATTATTTGAAACAAGATTTTTGGGAATAGGACATTGACTATCGCTGTCTTTTACAGCAGCACAACCTCAAAAGCATCAAAAATGACCTTTCAGACACTCAATAAAATTAGTAAGAAATGACTATTTAAAACAAGATTTTTTTGAATAGGACAAATAGGTTAAATATTAAAAAAGGCAAGATTTGTTCATAGTCTCTTATTGAAGAACTATACTCCAAAGACAGCAAAACAACAGTGTTCTTAAATGCCTATACTTTGCAACGGGCAAATAGGATTATAAATATAATTTTTTTCTATGTAATATCAGTGAAATGGGGTCATATGGAAGAACTCTCACAGTAAATCAAGTGGTCTTAAATGCTTATACTTTACAATGGGCAAATAGGATTATAAACAGAATTTCTTTTAGGGAATATCTATACAAAGCTACCTAACTTCCTAACTATTGCTGTGTATAATTCTCTAAGCTAGCTGTCAACCCTCTCCCCCCCCCTCTCAGTAATCTCACTAACAGCTTTTCCAGTGTTAAATTGCTATTAAATAGTATTTCTGCCTGCTGGCAAAACAGCAGACACAGGCAGCAGTGTGTACAATACGGAGACCAAGGAGGAACTGGACTTCAACAGGAAATACAATGACATACACATACGATGGTCATGTGATTTTCGCAGCCACTGAGATCCATACACCCTCATTGGTGACGTTATTGACCCCCTCTCTGTGCTCTGCACTGATTGGCTGGCTGCCAAAACTAACGGGAGCAGCTGACAAAGGTGCCGAATGCCTGTGCCGAACCCAGACTTTTTACCGAACTTGCGGCAAAAAATTTAGTTCGGCTCGGGTTCGGAAAAAACGTAAAAGTTCATGCCGGACTCGGTTCAACACAATTGTCAGCTCAGCATATTGCAAAATGAAGATTAAAGAAAATGAAGCTGTTAACTTATACAGATAGAGCAAGTTCTTACATACAACAGTCAGAGAAACCTGCTGAAAGCTGGAAATCACTTTCTATTTATTAATAGGAGATTCTTTGAGTCATGTACTTTATACACAATCTGCCAGAAAAAAAATAGGTCCTTTACCTGGTGCCGCTCATCCTGGCACATATAACGAGCCGTACAGAACATGTAGTTCCGCACTGTACTGTAGAGAGACGGTACTAGACTGCCAATCACTGCACACACTTCACTAATACAGATGCTTTACATGTAAAATGTTTAAGATAATTGACTGGATCTTCCAGTCAATCACATGTGCACAGGTCGTTAATGTCTGAGACATTGAATGTAAGTGTCATTTCAAGATACACTGTCCAAGGAATGACCATTGTATGTTGGAAGTATTGAGGCCATTCTAACTTGAGGGACTACTGTAAATTGTTTTGGAACAACCATTGTACGGTTGTAGCAAAGTTTAACTTGATGATATCTTACTGTTATCTGTTATTATATCACAAGAAAAGTTATTGGAAAACATAAAAAAAGATGACATAAATATCAATGCCACAAAGTAAATTGAAAAAAAATGCAATTTTACATACAGCAGCTATAAACTTGTAAATCACTTTCATACTCACCTGACATCCAAAGAGCAGCCTATGGTAACAGGGAGCAGCTTAGTTCATACTAAACCACTACTCAATACTGTACCATAAAGAGCCAGTTTAAGGCTCTTCCTCAGATTTACATCACTCAGTTATTGGATTGCGTTTTCCTGTTGTCCCACTGATTGACTGTTTTTTTGACTAATCACAGCTATCCTGCCAGTAAAAGCTGAATGCTGATTGTCTGTGGACCACTGTTCCTGAATCTGGAGAGGGCATTTTACAATTCTTTAAATGTCATAGGACTAGATTTCAAATGTAATCCTTTTTCTAAAACATAAATCTCTTTAGATCTGTTTAAAATATTAAATGTAATAATAAAGATAGTAAGTAATACCTTATAGCTACTAGATTAGGCCTCTCAAATTGTCAGACATTATTGTCTGAAATACTATATCCACTTATTATTAATGATATGTTCACTTCATTCTAATTAGCTTTGGGAAGCATTTTTTTACCTTTCAGAAGCAAATCACACTTTTGTGCTCTTGAACGGATGCTAATCTAATGAAATGCATCCTTGAATGGCCCTTTACAACTTTAATGAAGGGTTTGGCGTGACTCAGTGATTAAGTCTTTGTACTTCTTTATATTTTAAAGAAATGTCAGTTTTGTCTAAGCATTTTGTTATGCACACTCATAAAAGTGTATCCTGTTTTGCTATAAATAACACAAATTATACAAATATGCTGTATTTGTGTTCTTTGTAATGAAGTAAAAGGTGTAAAAGTCAGCTTCATATGTTGTTCCTTGTGTTTTTGCTCTATATTTTTTACTGTAAGATATAGGTGTTTATAAGGAAAAAATGGTGATTTGTTTGAAGTGGTATTTTCACCTTAGAACACCATTCTACAGTTCACAGAGAGCAGCTGCCTCAATCTCCTCTGCGTCCTGCAGCATTCCTTTTGCCCACAGACCTCCGGTTGCATTCATATATAGCCATATATGTCACGTACCCACTCACCAGCACGTGACTGGGGGCCACTGTGATGGAGTCGATTTATTTCCACTTGTACTCACTCAGGTAGCAAATCAAGCATAAATCACACCCCAAGACAGTTCCAGCACCCCAAAGTTATCCGCTGCCACCACCTCCTTCAATAACCAAAAAAGAATCAGACGGAGGGTATCTAATCCCAAAAATATACTTAAAAAAAACACTTAAAAGGAAAAAACGCTTACCAGGTTACCTCACTGCTCTCCAGCAGCTACAGTTTTAAAAACTCTTCAAGGTAATGGATTTGTGCAGTGACAAGAACTGAACTTATTAATTGTAATTTTAATAATAAGTGAGATACAGTGCTTACATAAAAAATACAATAACAATGATTATGACATACGCATCAAACAGTTATAAAATAAAAGGGAGAAAAACTTAGAAAGCCCTTACACTTACAAGTCTTGACTTTCAGATCCTGGGGTAAGGATAAAGATGGGACACAGCTCAATTAGAAATTGACCCCCAAGCTATGAACAAAAAGCTGACCCTTGGACAATGGGTCTTATACCCTACTCAGCCATCTCAGGTTTTCCCCACCTCCTTCATAACTATGCTTCATTTCACTGGCTGAAAGATATAACGAGGTGGTTGGACCCTTGATGTCTAATGAGGTTTGTTGCTTACTATCCCTACAAGATGGCAATCACGGACTGTGCTTCTGCGTTGATAGATTGATGACCTCTGTCCATTCAAGGCAGGCCCGTATTTATGACTGGCAATATGTCAGAGTTCAGCCATGCCTGATAAGATGCTCTCCTTTAATCAAGTAGTGATGACACTTATGTATACAGAACAGGTCATAAAACGTAATAAATATGGATACAGCTCATGTTATTCAAACAAGTGGGTAATAGAACTTTCAAAAGAGACTGGTGTGCGGTTCTGCAGACCTATGCTACAAATTCCATTCCCAAAGGGGAAGTGGAGGTCTTTGAGCTGCAGAGATACAGAAATTGTAGACTCACAATATAAAAAAATGTGTTAACCACAATACAGAATGCAGTTATTTCTAGTGTACTACATTAAAATATATCCTTACCTCATCCTAACTGGTACATGTATCTGCTACTATTGGTACTTTCTATACCCTACTCTATATTATCTTTCTTCTTACCAACAACGGTGATCTCTTACGAATAAGGTCTACTTCTTACCGAAACGTCAAGGAAAAGATCATATTACTCTATGTACCATCTTATTTTGTATGGAATGTAACATAGTGTAGCATATACACTGTACCAATTTCCGACAAACACTGTATTGTATATACACATGTAAAAATTTTCTCATGATCGATACACTTTTTGAAGCATTATTGAATGCTGTGGATTTGTAATATTATATTATCAGATATAAAACTTAGGCATAACATTTTTACTAAGTTTGTAACATTATTGCTTTCCTTGTCTTGTACTAATCCTTAGTTACAGCAAGTACTTTAGTTAAGCAATGAATTAAAAATTATGCAGGCTTCAAATCTGAAATCTTTGTCTTCTTTGTTGCTTCCATATCCACACAGAGCATGCTCTTTTGCTTTCCATTCAGGTGCAATATTTACAGCAGGCACTGTACAACAATCTGATGTAGAAAAACTGTCTGCCCTAATTCAATATGGCATCTTAGCTTAAAGGAATTCTCAAGGAAAAGAAGAAAACTAAATACATAAACCACATGTCTTAATGAAACAATTCCTAAATATCTTTAATTAGAAAAGTAGTCTAAAAAAAAATAAAAAATAAGTAGTGTTTATTCACCCATTTTCCTGCGACGTTTCAGCTCCACAATGGAGCCCTTCTCCAGCAATGTGATCCATGTGCATAAGGGGTATATAACCCAAACGTGAATTGGATAGAGTCAATCAATAATGTGACATTTCAAAGCTAACATAAAATACATAGGGCCACATGTATTAACCTGTTTAGGTCTAAAACTCACTTTTTTGCCTATAGATTACTATGGGCAAAAGAGTTAGCTTTAGACCTAAACAGTTTCATACATGTGGCCCAAAATGTCCAAATTACATTAATCAATTAGTGAATATGTATAAAATTTAACTTTACAATATTCAATGTGAATACAAAATCTCAAATGTGATACAACAATATGCATAAGACGTTGAAAGCTTGCAAGAAAATAGCAATATTGTGATAAGATCAGCAGTCAAGTAGTGGTGGGTTATAATACAAAATTACACAGAGTATCAAAAAGAAGCATTGCATATTCTAGGTGATGAATATTATTATGAAAAAGTACCACAAAATACTTTCCTAGAGGTGAAGGGAATATACATTTTGAATATAAAAGAGGCTAATGAGCCTTTTTTATCACCTTCCAAAAATCCCCCAGAAAGCGATTATATCGGGGACAAATTCCTAACTGAGCAATCTATCACATTATATAGATTTGTTCCTCCAGGACTATGTGATCAATCTAGAAAGTCATCTAAGAGATTCTGATGGAGTAATAGCTACACTGATGGGAGAAAGATTATATATTCCTGACTTTAGATGTAGTAGCTCTCAATAGTAATATAGAGCATGAAAAAGGTTTAGCTGCAGTAGCATATTTTTTTATTGGCAGGACTGCACTTGATCTTACAGAATAACTATTTTACATATGACAGTGGTTTTTTTTTTATCACTAGAGGGTTGGCACAGCGATGGGGACAAGAGTAACCCCATCACTGGCCAATCCCTTCATGGATTTATTTGAAAAAATGTTTATTTTGTTGTATAATGTATTTTGAGGAAACATTATTTGTTTAAAAGATTTATCAACGATTTGCTGTTGATTTAGAGGGGCACTTTAGAGAATGCCCAAAAATTTGTACGATACTTGAATGACACAGCTAATAGGATTGAGATTGATATTTCAGATCTCACTCTATACCAAAAGGAGGGAAAATTTGTAAGCTACATTTTTTTGAAAAAAGTAGATTTTAACGGGTAAAAGAATATATTAGAAGGGCAACTACAACGAATTAATAAAAACTGCAGTGAAAAGGAAGTTTTTCATGAACAGGAAAAAATTATTGTGAAAACAACTAAAAGAAAAAGGTTTAATTGATATATTAGTAAAAGATGTCTTGGAAAAAGCCTCTAAATTGGAGCAAAAAGAATGTATAAAATCAAAATCAAAAGATTTAAAAAAGTTAAACATCCAGTTAAATATAATTACAACATATAATACTTTATTCTGGAAATGTAAAAAACAAATATTGAAAAAACATTTGTATATATTACTTGCAGACCCTATATTAAAAATATTCTTCCTACAATACCTGGAATTACTTAAAAATGGACAAAAACTTTAAAAAATTACTTTGCTCCATCTAAATTAAAAAGATGGACAAAAACTTAAAAAAATTACTTTGCTCCATCTAAATTGAAACAACATCGTTAAAAGGTTGTGAACTTAAAAACAAAAAACTACAAAAATAGGGGTTATGAAATTTAATGCACATAATTGTAAATGCTGTGATGAGATAGACCATGGTATGGTAGAATTTAAGTCTTCCAGTACCCAACAAAAATTTCCAATAAAACCATTTTTGAATTGTAAATTTACATATGTAGTATATGTGATTGAATGCGATTGTGGAAAAAAATATGTTGCGAAAACTACAATGCAATTTTCAGGTTGCATAAACTAACAAAGATTCAATATCCTGAGGGGAATTTTAATGCATAGTGTCTTCCAACATTTTTAAGAAATACATGGGGAGCACTATAAAAAATATAAAGTGTATCCAATTGAAATTGTAGCAGAAAATAAAACCAATCAAGGAGAGTTGTTAAAAAAACATGAGATGTATTGGATATTTTATCTCAACACTTTAAAACCAAATTTTCTAAATGAGGTTATAGAAATAATTAGTTAAATAAATATAGTTGTCCTATATGTTTGAAATAATATAGGAAGATAATTGCGGAGTTAAAAAATCTACTTGGAGATTCAATAACAATGAGTAAGTTTAAGATAGGTTAAGTACATAAAGTACATAAAACATGCATAAAAAGTCCAGTAGAGGGCACATTTAACATTGAAATAGTACGTGCATATGATTAGCCTGGTGACCTAGTTTCAGGACTCTACCTCAAATATTTTAAGGTAGAATTACCATCATTAAAACCAGTAGAGGCCGCCTTAAATTCAGGTACAGAACTTGCATATGATTAGCCTAGTGACCTAGATACAGGACTTAGAAATATTTAGAGGAAAAAGTACAATCGGTTAGACCGCTATATGAAACTTATGTCACAAGCGTAGGCACATGTTGAACAATACATGATAGATGTTAAACCCTATGTTAAACGGAGGATAGTGATAATATGGAAAATAGTGGGGCGCAGGGAATCCTTCCTATCTCCCTGATTACCTATAATTATGGGGTTTAGAATAAATATATTTTATATTTAGATATTTCCCTTAGTATCATTTTAAACTATTTTAGAGTATTAAAGTGGTTATAGTTATTGATGTAATTTTGAAATTTTAGGACAAAAAAAGTTTATTAATTAGTGGGCAGTTATAAAGTGGTGTTGCTAGTAACTGAGTAGACCTGAGGAAGCGAAGTTGATGCCTTGTAAAAAAAATAGTCCTATATTTATCTTTTGTGTCACCTACGGTTTTATGAACGTTGTTCTATATTGAATATTATGTATTGAGCATTCTGTAATATGATCAAAAGGTTAATATAAAATAAGCTTTTTGAAAACTTTTTTACATGCTTCATTTTGCCTATTTGTGATATTAGCTCATACAGAGCTGGAGCACATAGTTGCTTTTTCTTAACGCACCTGGATGATCCTGAATTATAAGGGTTTTTCAAACGCCATAAAGCACCATTTGGGATCTTTTATCTCGGTTATCCTATCACACAGAAGATTAAAGAGTTAGAGGTGGCTGTATAGGAGAACCCACATCCTTCTGATAAAGCGATGACCTATGTTGCACCAGTGCTTAGTGCAACATATTACGGTGAGAGTCTTGCTTCTACTTTTTTCTACCTAACTATGAGTGTAAAGCTAATACTACACAGGAAAGCAACTTTATCCTCCCCCTCTCCCTTCTCCTCTCCTCCCTTTTCTTTTCTGCTATTGTGTCAGAATTCTTTTAAATAAAATTTGATGAGGGCCTCTGACAGGAGTACTGCCAGTACTGCCATGATGACAACCCCGAAGGCACCACCAAGTGCTTAATGAAGTGTAGAAAACCTTTTAGACATTTAGGGCATCGTCACAGCAGTTGTTTGGCACATTTAATCAGTGTAAAGGGCACCTGAAAGTATGATTCTTTCAAAAATCTGGCATCTGGCATACCCTGCATAGTAAACTTAATGCCCATAAAAAGGTGCACTGCGCAATCGAGGTGCATAGCATATCATTAATAGTGTGTGCAATGCACCAATCGAGGTGCATTGCATTATGGAGGTGCAAAACGTATTGTTACTAGTGTTGTGTTATGAAATCACACAGTGTATCATTGCTACATATTTAATGCGCCTGTTTTGGTTTGGTGTTTTACAGTTCATTTATATCAAGAATATGGAGTCAAAAGTTTTTTGGGCACAAAATACACCAAAACTATGGTACATTCGTATTGGGACATGTCACCGTTAGATTTATTACAAAAGTTCTAGCTAGTGTCTACGAAAAGTGTCTACGAACAGTGATTTATCAAATCTCTACTTTTAGAGGACAATATCCTGTGCAAATTGACATATAAACACAGAATAACAAGTTAATTTATTGTTTTAGGCAGAAACGGCAGGATAGCAGAAAACTTAGTGTTGTGCTAACTGGATGCACCGTGGCTGGTACTAGAGACACTGGCTGGTATTGATCGCATTTTGACTGACACATCCCACTTGTGGCATGGACACCAGACTAGTGAGGCCCATTCATCACTGTGGTTTGGCTGGTGAGGTCTTAGTAGAGAAAGTTTGAGAAGTTCTACTCTGTTTGATTATCTGTCAGAAGACAAACCAAGGTCCAAGGAGAATTTTTTTTTCTTAGGATAAACGACTGTTTAGAGAATGGAAAGCTGTCACTATACCTCTTCTTCTCCTCCTTCCTTTCCATAGAAGCATATAGACAGCATGTAAGCTGACAGTCTACCTTGTCTCTAAGGCTTTAGCAGTGAATTACAAGTTAATGAAAAGTAATAGAAGTGGTAAAAAGTGGAGAAAAATACATTTCTAGTAAGATACTTCACAAGTTGATTATATGCATTTGTACTGTTGATTTATGTGAGCTTTGGTAGCAATACGTGCCTTTTTTACCATTTAGCTTTGCAATCTGCTTACAAAATCACTGTAGCACACGAGTGGATCTAGTAATGGGTAAATATATTCCACTCACTTTTTTTCTCTGTTGTCTGAATAAACTTTTATTCATGCTATGGTCATGTTTACAGTCCTAATTCAAGTATACTTTCACAGTGAGTCTGAAATTGTTGTCTCTATCTAATACCCTCTCTATTTTCTGCATTTTGATGTTTATCCCTTTAAAATACAATATTTTTATTTTTTTTTTTCTAAAATCTACTTAAGCTTATCCAATATATATAATTGTATCCTAAAATCATGTTTTGACCTACAGTGGTAATGTCGTTTTTATAAACAGCTGCATAGAGAGGAAATGAAAGCTGTTACATTTGTAGATATAGATAATGTTACAGCACTTTCAGTCTTATAATTGTATGTGTTGTTTTTTATTACATTAAATCATGATTTATTAGGTTTGACGGAGAAAATAAGGTGAATGCCAGCAACCGTATAAAATATATTGTATAAGGTGACAAGCCTAGTGTTGTCAGTTACTAAAATTTAATTGAAAATGAAAAAGTAAAGAGCACAATTCCAATCTTATTTCTTTCCCCTTAATCGAGTTGGGAAATGTGTTTCAAGGTTAAAGTTAGCTATGCTATCTTGCATGATATTTTGTGCATATTTCAATATAGCACTAAGTGTTCAACATGAATCTTCACTCTAAAATGCACTAAAGAGGGCAAAAACTTATTCAAAATTATAAGACTTTTTTTTAGCTGTGCATGCCCAGCAGAAAACACTATACCTTAGCCACACAATATATACATACATTCGGTAAGGTCAATTATACAGTATAAACACAGATACTATACAACTTAATATACTCAGCAAGTTAAATAAATTAAAATATAGGGGCGACATGTACGAACCTGGCACTGACTCACCAGTTCTATTTGTTTTTAATGGTGTATGATTTGACAGTATGTATAAAAGTGTCTCACAGCACATCATAAATGTGCAAGATAGTTAATATTAATAGTTAATATTGTGAAAACACACTTGCCAATTTTGTATGTAAATGATTCCATCAAGAAAATACTTAAAAATGAAATAAGGTATGTTTCACACAGAGCACCCGCCATAGGATCTTTCGTTTCTCCCAGCCTTTTTTTCAACACAAAAGAATGTTACAGAAATTTGGCTGAAAGTAAGAGGTTTTTTCAAGTGTAGCCACAATATTTGCAGTGTGCAACTTTGTAAAAAAAGTTGATACATTTACATCATACAGTAACAACAGAACTTTTTCTATTAAAATACACATAGATTGCAATACAAAGTATGTGATATACCTTGTAGGATGTCAGGAATGTAGGCTTCAAAATGTCAGCTGTACGACAGGTCCTCTGAAGGTACGGATCAGGAGGTATCTGCCTGATGCATCCAGATCCGACAAATTCAAATCCTCATCTGTTTTTAAAACTTTTTTCAAATGTACATCAAAGCAACACAAAGGGCGACATGTATGAATCCTGCCGCTAACAAACCAGTTCTAAATAGCCATAAGGCAGTGTAGAATGCATTAGAATGTATGAACCTGTTCATCTGGCTCAGGCGACCACCTTTAATTTGGTCTGGCTGCTCAAACTGTTATGCGCCTAGGTTTGGCATCAAAGATTCATAAATGTGTCTAATCCTACAAAACCGAATAAAAAAAGACTTATAAAGCTCACCCCAAAATTAGGTGGTTCATTCCTGCAGTCCAATCAAATATCCACTTTAACTGATCACACAGGTCCTACGGTAGGCTCATGGCTAACAAGCCTTTAATACGCTTTTCAGAAGAACAAAATTGGACCAGCGTCTCTTCAGTGTATTAAATCTTTATTGCAAACTGTCCACATACAGGTGATATTTAAAAAAATGGATAGGAAAACGTAGTATGAACTAAATATCAGGCAGCCAATCACAGCAAAAAGGGTGTGATCCGACCCCTGGCTGCAGTTTTGGGTGAAGAACACACAGATTAACTGATAGCTGCTATACTAAATTATTTAGGTGATAAAAAACAAATGCAATGTTACGACATGTGGTAGTGGATCCGCTGGACCACCGCAAGCAATGGTGAAAGCCGCACCAGGGAGCGGAATCTAAGTAGCACCTGGTTTTCACCAGAGCCCGCCACAAAGCGGGATAGACCAGATCGCTTCCACTGGCGTGACTTGCTTGCAGTGGCAGCCAAGGGAGAGCCATCGTGAGACATACCGAATCGTGAGACGTAGATGTAGTCGTGGAGGAGGTCGGAAACACGGATAGGCCAGGAACACACTTAGAACGCTTTCTCTACAGCACTGGGCACACATAGATCCGGCAAGGAAATGTCGGGGGCGGTACCGTTATATAAGGTCAGCGGACGGCAATTAGCCAATTACCGGCACGCTGTCCCTTTCAATCTCTGAGAGCTGCTGCGCACGCACCCTAGGGGGCGTTAGCGCACACAGCAGCCGGCCGAGGGATGAGAGAAGACTGGAACGTGGCCGGGTAAGTTTGGAATCACGGGGGAGCGAGTGAGCCCGCGGCCCGACATGCGGACCGTGGCGCCACTCGTCCTCGAAGCAACCCGACCTGCGGGGCGTGGGACCAGCCGTGACATGCAAAAGTGCTTATTTTTACTGTCCCCATAATTATAGATATGATCTTTGTAGGGAGAAAATCCCTTTAAATGCCATATAAGACCTACACATTCTCATTGACTAATAGTGTTAATATCATCATGGTGATCCTTAGTCACTCTTTATATTGCTACTACGGGGTAAGAATATACTTCTAAGTCGGAGAATGAAATAACCCTATACCCAATGATTCTTACATTGCTTTAAATTGATACACCAGGGTAAGGTAACTCACGACAAGTTTATAGCTCTAGGAACATTCTGAATAGCACAATGCTAACACCTAAGATATGTAGTACAAAGTCAAACTTTCTTGTATCATTTCTGTCTTCTATTTAGTTCTCATCTCATAACAGTTTCGGGTCATAATGAGTAGTCTTTATTTTCAGCAAACCTCAAACTAAATAGGGACAAGCACAATGTTATAAAAGTAATTGAGTACCAATAAGCAAGGTGCTTTAAAAAATAAAAAAATATAGCTTAATTGAAAAGTCCGATATGTGCCTAAACATTTCTTTTTTTTTCTATCAGCAAAAAACTTTATTAGGTTTCATCAAAAACACACATATTATGACATTATATTTTCCAATGAGCACATAACCAACATTTCTTATTGCTATTGATTGCTTTTTCAAAACTCATTGAATAGGTTTCATTTTTTCTAAGAAATCAAGCTGTAAGTATAACCTAAATTGGCGGTATGCATGAAATATATTCTATAGTCTCAGAACTCTGTCCATGGCAACCAAATTTAATGGTATTTAAGTATTGACTACTGAAGCTCATATTATTGGTTAGAAAAGAGAAGTATAATTACCTCTAATGGTATAAAGTATAATGCTATATCAATAAGTCTGTGTTGTTTTATACAAAATCGAAGTATACTTATGCAGGAATATGCATGCCTACAGTCATCAATTAGTCAGTAACACTCAAATAACAGCTTACTAAAAAATAGACTGTGTATATTTAGCAAACACAGTAAAAAGTAACATATCTTTCTTTACAGTAAACTCATTAAAAAGACTCATTTAAAAGTGTTTGACTCGAAGGTTCCATTTGTTGAATTGTTGTTTTTTACAGAAAACTTAATTTAGAAATTAATTTTGACTGTTCTATTATTTAGTTTGATATTAATTGTTCACTGTGATTGTGCGCTACTTCTCTTTTGTGTAGCTAATTACTCTCAATGTTAAATCTCAGATGAAAAGGCTTTTTTTTAGTACTTCCAAATTAGATATATGTGTAGCAAATTCTGATAAAGGGTCATGTTTTGTATTTTAGATAAAGTACAATAGTCGTTGTAACCATGGCTTTCTATTTACATATTAAGCATATAAAAATCAGATGGAAGTAATGGGGGAAGGGGCAAAGTAAATAGCTCTGAACATGCAAAGCTCTGAGCTAAACCTAGGCAGATTAATACTGGATTGTTATGCAAAAATATGATTTTCTGTTTCTTTTAATGTAAATACAGATACATTTTTGTCATCTTTATATGTGATACAAACAGTGGTAAGACCCAAATCTATAGTTGTGTCATTTTCAGCAACCATGTCACATTACCCTGGTATCTGAGGTAGGCAAATAAAAGATGCTCATTATCTTCAACATCTTCTGATAAAGTAGAGTTTACACCATGTTTTAACAGCCTTGAGCTAAGGTAATTAGGTTGCCTTAATGCTGGTCTACATACAACCATGATAATTTTAACTTGTATTTAAAGGTATCAGTAATTAGATATTGGATTTAATTTGTGTACATTTACACTGTGAATAAATTAACATTTGAAAATAAGATTACTATAAAATGCCATTTGTCAGTACTTATTTACAGTGGAGTGTCAGATTACTACAAAATAAATGTTAAAACTGGATTAAAAAATATTGAAATAACTATTTTTTTATATATTATATTGCATTTTTAATAATAAAGTGTTTCATCTTAGTTAATTTTGACTGTATAGGAAGTTGCTAATGCTAACATTGTAGTTTAGATAGGCATCCAGTTTTAATACCTTTATGTTGGTATGTCACAAGTCATGTGATTATCTGTGCTCAGGGACGCCATGATGTCTGTTTACTTCTTTGCCTTTTTTGTGGCTTCTTTCCTCTGTCAGTTGGCCCTTGCTTCTTTCTGTTTCTCTGCTGCTAGCCGGTCCTGCTGGTACTAGCAAATTTAAAGGGCCAACGCACACTTCAAATGTCCCTTCATCAGTCGTAACTATCCAAAGTCAATGCAAACTCCCCATTTTTTTTTTCCTGTTCTTGTGTATTTCTGTAGTGTTTGCTAGTGATTCTAAACATATTACTTTTACTAGTTTTGACCTTGAATATTTCCCAGACCATATGTCATGATCATGCCCGACAGACCCCCAGCTTCGAGTTCTGGTCGCCGGCCACGGCTGTTGCAACGGAAACCGTGGTTTTTAACATAATACTTTGTATTCTTAGTTACCAGTGTGAACTGAGTCTTTCCTTCCCTGTGTTTAATTTATTACTGGCCAACGCCCGTGGCAAGGATCCTCCAGCACCCTTTTAGTTAAGCTGTGTTCCTCTTTGATTGACAGCTTTGTTTCCCTATCCGGCTTTGTATTCTTTCTACCTATCACCTCTGCTCTGTGTTCACCAGTTCCCTATTTAAGGATTCCCTTACCTGTCCCCTGTGCCTGTTATATTGGGTCTTTCCTATACCTTTTGCTTGCCTGTCTCTTGTTGGATTTTCCGGTTACCTGATTCTGCTTGGCTTCTGACTATTCTTCTCTTCCTGATTTTGTACTGCATTGGCCGACAGTTACCGACTTGGCTCGTCTTACGTTTTTCTCTCCGTCTCCCGATTTGGTACTGCGCTGCCCGCTTGCTGCCAACCTTGCTTGCCTGACGTTCCCTTATTGTGTTTTGTATTTGTTTGTCTGTGTCTTGTTTTGTGGAACAAACTAAATCATTCAAGGGGAATGATGGTAAAGAATATTTTCTAAGAGGCTTTACAATTGTAAGTCAGAGGGTCTGGTCTACTTATGTATATGTGGATGCCAACTGTATTATGTTGGTAAAACTATTCGTCAACTACGCCGTAGGATAGGTGAACATCTAGGCGATATCCGAAATAAACGGGATACGGCAATTGCGAGACATATATGGGAGGTTCACAAGGGTGATTTTGGACATCTGAGATTCCTTGTGATTGAGAATATCCATCTTTCTCCACGGGGAGGAAACTTGGATCAGAAGATCCTGAGAAAGGAGACCCAGTGGATATATAGACTGAAAGCTGTTTCACCAAATGGGTTAAATGAGTCATTACAGTTTGGATGCTTTTTGTAGATTAAATTAAATTAGCTGCAGGACTATTTGTTTATTAGCTTGTCTATAATATTGAGCTATCCGACCTGAATTAGGTTAAGCACTCACTTTTGTTATCAGTATATCTTTGTAAATGTTACTCTTTTTGCTTTTCTGCATAAATATAATTTTTTTTTTCTCTCCCCCTTCATGATAGACTCCTTTTATATATAAAGAATTATATTGTAATTGGTAGGTAATAGTATGGCTAACTGGAATATCTTATATGTATTATATATAATACAGATAGCTAGTCATATAGTGGCAATTATAATCCAAAATAAAGGTCACATCCATTAGGTGCTGCTTATTGGTTCTATATTGTTTCTTAGGTGACAAAAACATCTAGGTGCCACTTATAAGAGATTGTGAGAGCACGTATCGCGCATGTTAACATATGCCTTACATATGCACGGCTGTCATAGTGTATAGAAGGCCGGCGTCCGTGCTGGGTTTAGGTTTTTTGGGCGCGCATGCTTTTGGGCGCGCATGCGCTGTTGCCACGCTGTGCTCACCTTCGCGCATGCGCGGTCTAACTTTTGGGACACCGAGCCTCGGTTACTGTGAGTTTACTTGCCGCGCTGCGCTTATCCCCGCGCATGCGTGGTCTAACTATTGAGATGCCGAGAACCTTGGTTATTGTGTATCTATTAGCCGCGCTGCGCTTATCTTCGCGCAGGCCCGGTTTAATGTGGAGGACGCCAAGAATATCGGCGCCGGTTACTGTGAGTGTACACACTTAAGGCATGACCAGCCCTGCGTGATTGGATGTGAGATGTGAGGATATTAGGCCGCATACCCTATTAGGTAATCACTTATCATTAGTTGGAGGTGTCTGTCATTGAAGTGGGTGTATTTATGCAGATTAGAGTTGTATTTAAGGGGTCCTCTTTTTCATTTGAGTGACGCCCTTTCATCATGGCGCAAATCATTGTTTTTGGTCTACCCTAGCTCCCCTGATGAACCTATGATAGGGTAAATGCGTTGGGAGAATTTGCTCTATGTTTTTGGTTAGACCTTTTTTTAGAGTCTGGTCTTGATTTATAGGGGTCACCTTTGAAATAGGGGCCGCTCTTATCAGGGCGCATACCCCGCTAAATATTTCTTGGTGGCCACAATTAGGCTCTAAAGGGACGTTTTATTGGGGATATATACAACTAGTTCTCTTGGATTTATCGGAATTATGAGAACTGCTTTTGGAGGATATGAGCAAGTATCGTGAGTAACTCTCTTATAGTTGTGATACCCTATATAAATGATCCTATGTATATTCTATTGTTCTATATTTATATATCGGCAAAAAGGGAATTGTGTGGTTTGGGATATTTTAAATGATTTAATAAAGGTTAAGTATTTTTATTGATTAGGGAATATTTTTTCTGTGATTTGTAGTGGTACCCTAATTGTGCATATCTATAATTTTCGGTGATAAGCTGTGTCTTGTGTTCCCACGTATTCAGTGTAGTTTTCAGTCTTCTGGTTGGGGCCGACCTTTTAAGGTGTCGGGAACCCCCAAAAGGCAGGGACAGGGGTTGGGACCAGTGTCAGGGCCTCACTCTGTCTGTGTCTTCTCGTGTATCCCTGACTGGTCCCTTACATTATAACAGGCCCATATTCCCATCAACTCCCCCGGCGGTTCAACATGAGCACCGACTTGTCGGTCACTGACCGTCTAGACGAGTTGACGACCCAATTTCAGGGCATGGCGGGGCTTATGAATCTAATTTCGCAGCATCTGGACGCCATAACGACACCAGTACCCGGACCTACCATCCCATCTGTGTCCCTACCTGCCCCTGCTTTTGTGGATCCTAGCACCCGTCAGAAATCTAAGATGCTGCTACCAGATCACTTTGATGGTAATCCTGACAGATTCCGAACATTCCAGGAATCCTGGGCATTTAATTTTTTTCGCTTTAACAAATTTTTTCCCCGGAGGCGAAAAAGTGCAATTGTTTTTGTGTTTCCCTTTCCCTTTAGGGCCCCCCTCAGGGTTGGG